>JAXCGZ010019186.1:80000-85509 GCA_037179515.1 Halocaridina rubra
CCATGCTTGTAGGATGGAAAGTACAAGAAAGTATATTAAAGTGATTCGGTTATGTAATGCGAAGAGAAAATGACCATGCTTGTAGGATAGAAAGTACAAGAAAGTATATTACAGTGATTCGGTTATGTAATGCGAAGAGAAAAAGGCCATGCTTGTAGGATGGAAAGTACAAGAAAGTATATTACAGTGATTCGGTTATGTAATGCGAAGAGAAAATGACCATGCTTGTAGGATAGAAAGTACAAGAAAGTATATTACAGTGATTCGGTTATGTAATGCGAAGAGAAAAAGGCCATGCTTGTAGGATGGAAAGTACAAGAAAGTATATTAAAGTGATTCGGTTATGTAATGCGAAGAGAAAATGACCATGCTTGTAGGATAGAAAGTACAAGAAAGTATATTACAGTGATTCGGTTATGTAATGCGAAGAGAAAAAGGCCATGCTTGTAGGATGGAAAGTACAAGAAAGTATATTACAGTGATTCGGTTATGTAATGCGAAGAGAAAATGACCATGCTTGTAGGATAGAAAGTACAAGAAAGTATATTACAGTGATTCGGCTATGTAATGCGAAGAGAAAAAAAGACCATGCTTGTAGGATGGATATGGAGGTGGAGGGAAGGAGAGGAAGAGGAAGGTCAAAAGGTTTGATGGAAGGATAATATAAATTATGGTATGCGGAATAAGGAGCTAAGGAACAGGATACGTGAGGCAGGAAAAGGTGGCAAAGGCTAGCAAGAAACAGCGACTTTATATAAAAATGAGTTAAAGCTGAAAACGTAGAATATATATATATATATATATATATATATATATATATATATATATATATATAGATATATATATATATATATATATATATATATATATATATATATATATATATATAGATAGATAGATAGATAGATAGATATATATAGATAGAGATAGATAGATACATTGATAGATAGATAGATAGACAGATGGATGGATAGAAGGATATATTATATTGATAGATGGATGGATGGATGGTTTATATATATATATATATATATATATATATATATATATATATATATATATATATATATATATATATATATATATAGAGAGAGAGAGAGAGAGAGAGAGAGAGAGAAATATTAGGTCAGTGACCCAAGTGTCTACATTTACATAGAGTATCAACTGTCGGATGAAACTGATGAGAAATAACACGCTATTACACATAAATATATGCACATAAACACACACCCACACACATATGTCAACATCCAGAAACAAACACACTTGGGTGTGTATATGTCGAAAGGAATTTACTGTTGTAAATGCCTATAAAGGTATTCTGTGAAGCAATCTTGAATTTGTAAATATGTAATATACTTAAGAAATAGTACTGTAGCTCTTGTTGCTATGGCGAAGCTGATGCTGAAAATGATGATAATAGTTACAACATTACAACAGTAACAAAAGCAGTAGCAGTAATAATAAGGGTATTTAGTAAGAGGAAAATGACAATATATTATCATTATTATTATTATTATTTTTATCATTATTTTTATATGTGAAACAACTGCATCACATACATAAGTGAGAAGTTCTATGATAGACACACGGTGATTTGATTCAGAAGTTAACAGCTGATAAGACATATCACGTAATACATAGACGTTTATATGCATGTACATACGTACATACATACACACACACATACACACACACACACACATAGTAAGGGCAGCATATGCATTCTTATCAAATGTAAGGGTAGCCTTCAGGCACATGGACAAGGAAATGTTCAGAAATATTTATGTAACCTATGTGAGGCCAAAACTCGAATATGCAGCCCCCTTTTGGAATCCGCACTTGAAAAAGCACATAGCTAAGCTTGAAAGAGTTCAAAGACATGCCACGAAACTGGTGCCAGAAATACGCAATCTCAGTTATGATGAGAGGCTGAGGGAATTAGACTTACCATCACTCGAAGCTAGAAGATTGAGGGGGGATATGGTGATAGTCTTTAAATTCCTTCATGGTTATGATAGAGTGGATAGGGATCGATATTTTGATATGGCTGGCTCTAGAACTAGAGGTCATAGTTTGAAGCTTCGTAAGAAAACTTGTTTGCAGGATGTAAGAAAATACTTTTTCAGTGTAAGAGTAGTTGATAATTGGAATTGGCTAAGCAAGGAGGTAGTTAATGGTATCTCAATCCATAGTTTTAAGGACAGGTATGATAAGTATCACTAAGTCTAAAATGGAACCGATGAGGAGACGGGAAGATACGAGCTTTGGGCTCTTTCTCGTAAACACAATTAGGTAATCACAATTAGGTAATCACACACACACACACACACACACACACACACACACACACACACACACACACACACACATATATATATATAAATATATATATATATATATATATATATATATATATATATATATATATATATATATATATATATATATGAATCATTTTTCATTTTTCACCCCGACCGGGACTTGAACCTAGGACTTATAATTACTAAGTCAAGGTGCTACCAACTACACCACAGAAGGTTAAAAGGTATCCAACCTTATAGCTTATATCTGCTATACTTAGGAATGAACGCATTCTATCTGAATGACACTAAGTTCATATTACAGATTCCCCACGAGTGAGGTTGGGGAATCTGTAATATGAACATAGTGGCATTCAGATAGAATGCGTACATTCCTAAGTATAGCAGATATAAGCTATAAGGTTGGATTCCTTTTAACCTTCTGTGGTGTAGTTGCTAGCGCCTTGACTTAGTAATTATAAGTCCTAGGTTGAAGTCCCGGTCGGGGTAAGAAATGATTCATGTTTTCACATATGTAATATGCCTATTTGGTTATATATATATATATATATATATATATATATATATATATATATATATATATATATATATATATATATATATATATATATATATATTGTAGTAGGCTGGACCATGGTACCAGCTACCCGCTAAGATACTACCATTGGAGGTCTTTTAGAATTAAAGAGGAGTAGTCAGCCTTCCTTGTGTTACGATTCTTTTCCTATGCCTACATGCACACCGATTATTCTGGCGTATTCGTTACACATCTTTTACTAATCCTTCACATCTGACAAGTCGCAACACTCCCGATCTCTGTTTTTCTTCTTCTCTCTCTCTCTCTCTCTCTCTCTCTCCTCTCTCTCTCTCTCTCTCTCTCTCTCTCTCTCATCATTATTGTCTTTATTACTTTTATTTATTCTTTCTTCATGTCTATTTTTATTGCTTTAAATTCCTTTATTTATACTTTGTCCTTATCGTGCTGTGATGTGATCGGTTTCACGTCACAGACTCCCTTTCCTATTAAGGGCTAGGGCAATGGCTTCTTGAGAGGGACTTTGGTTTTGGGAAATGCGACCATTACCGTGAGTGAATGCTCACTGTAATCTCAGAACCATGGCGGGCCGCGGACCTACGACCTGACTAATCCTTAGATGCTACTTTTTCTTTATTGTATTCTTGGTGCCAGGGCCCGATGAGATAAAATTCCTTCGTCCGTCCCTGTGTGACACTCATAATACACACACACACACACACACACACACACACACACACACACACACACACACACACACACACACACACACACACACACACATACATGCATACATACATGCATGCATACATACATGCATATATACATGCATGCATGCATACATACATACATATATACATACATACATACAGACAGACATATATATATATATATATATATATATATATATATATATATATATATATACATATATATATATATATATATATATATATATATATATATATATATATATATATATATATATATATATATATATATATATATATATATATATATATATATATATATATATAGAGAGAGAGAGAGAGAGAGAGAGAGAGAGAGAGAGAGAGAGTAATAATAATAATAATAATAATAATAATAATAATAATAATAAACTTTATTTCCATTTTACAATGGGTATTCGTCAGCCAGGACAAGCCCCAACCCCCCACTGTGATGTCCACCCACAGCAGTTCCTGCCAGTAAACAGCTTAAACTCTCGGTCTTGGACGGGGACCGATCTTTCGACCTCGTGAATGCGAAGCCAGCGCGTTACCACTGTACTAGCCAGCAGAGAGAGAGAGAGAGAGAGAGAGAGAGAGAGAGAGAGAGAGAGAGAGAGAGAGAGAGAGAGAGAGAGAGAGAGAGAGAGAGAGAGAGACTAACTTCCAGCACAGCCTAAATATTAATAAAATGGAAATGACTAATGCAATTAAAAGGGAGGAATTCTTAATCTGTACGAATATTTCTTGAAGAAGTGATTCTCAACCCAAAGTAGTCTCCGTGGCAAAATGGTAGCGTCTGCGACACTGAGGCGGCAGGTCGAGGGTTCGCGATCCGTCACGGACTGAGGTTAGTAAGGGCATACACTCAGGGTAACAATTACATCTGCCAAAACAAGTCCTTCGTAAGAAGGCAACCGTCCTAGCCCTTAGTAGAAAAGGGAGTTCGTGACGTAAAACCGAAGTGATTCTCAACCCACCCCCACCCTTACCCTCATTAAAGTTAAGACAGAGAAACGAAAGAAGCATTTTTTTTTTTAAGGGTTTTGCACAAAATAAAATATATTAAAGTAAAAAGAAATATTTATAGGGCGGCCGTGTAAACTGTATTGTTTATTTAGATTTTCACATATCAAAATATATTTACTGCCTACCAAGTATATCTTAACCCCCAAGAGGAACATGTACCCCTGGTTGAGAATCAAGGTAATAGTGTTAACTAACCATAGTCGCTGTCTTTAACATCATTACCTACTACCGGCAGATAACAGCAGATATGTAATTACATATCTTGTCACACGTGTTAAGGAAGCCATGATGAACGCGAGAAGAAGCGTTGATATGATAGACACAGCAATCTATTTTAACCGGATGTAATGTAATTTCTTTGTGGTTTGATGATGAAAGAGGCCTTCAGTTACATACAGGAGCTATCTAGTTGTCTGGGGAGGAAGTCAGTTCGGCTAGGTGTGGGTCTCATGCCCAGATCAATGTAGAGGGCTGCTGTCAGGAAGGGCCATTTCCGGCCGAAAAACTAGTGAGCAAAACCCCATGAATTGTCATCTTATATTCATATTCTTGAGCTATCCAGCCGCCGGGCAAGCCACCTAACCCAGTGCCAGTAATAGATGGCGAGAGGCGATTTTAAGAATGGCACCCGGCCTTAAAACATCGAGCCAAAAGGAACGATAATCTCAGATAAGTTGGTGAGATACAGAAACACTATATGAACATAGGAAAAATTACAGATAAAGAAAGAAAGAAAGTAAAAAGAAAGAAAAAAATAAGAAAGTAAGGAAAAAAAGAAAGGAAGAAAGAATAAAACAAATAAAAAAATTAATGAAAGAAAAAGAAAATATCGTATTTTTCCATTTTTTTTTTTATCAAAGGTTCATATTACCTTAAGTGTATTTTAAGGGTCA
>JAXCGZ010019187.1:0-5000 GCA_037179515.1 Halocaridina rubra
TCAATTAAGCACATTACATATGTGAAAACATGAATAATTTTTTACCCCGACCAAAACTCGAACCTAGGACTTATGTTTACTAAGTCAAGACGCTACCACTACACCACAGAAGGTTAAAAGGAATCCAACCTTATAGCTTATATCTGCTATACTTAGGAATGAACGCATTCTAACTGAATGCCACTATGTTCATATTACAGATTCTCCAACCTCACTCGTGGCTTCATTTTAGCATTTAATTCAATTCCCAATCTCATTCGGGCCATGAAATAATCAATTAAGCACATTACATATGTGAAAAAATGAATAATTTTTTAACCCGACCGGGACTCGAACCTAGGACTTATGATTACTAAGTCAAGGCGCTACCACTACACCACAGAAGGTTAAAAGGAATCAAACCTTATAGCTTATATCTGCTAGACTTAGGAATGAACGCATTCTAACTGAATGCCACTATGTTCATATTACAGATTCCCCAACCTCACTCGTGGCTTCATTTTAGCATTTAATTCAATTCCCAATCTCATTCGGGCCATGAAATAATCAATTAAGCACATTACATATGTGAAAACATGAATGATTTTTTACCCCGACCGGGACTCGAACCTAGGACTTATGATTACTAAGTCAAGGCGCTACCACTACACCACAGAAGGTTAAAAGGAATCCAACCTTATAGCTTATATCTGCTATACTTAGGAATGAACGCATTCTAACTGAATGCCACTATGTTCATATTACAGATTCCCCAACCTCACTCGTGGCTTCATTTTAGCATTTAATTCAATTCCCAATCTCATTCGGGCCATGAAATAATCAATTAAGCACATTACATATGAGAAAACATGAATAATTTTTTACCCCGACCGGGACTCGAACCTTGGACTTATGATTACTAAGTCAAGGCGCTACCACTACACCACAGAAGGTTAAAAGGAATCCAACCTTATAGCTTATATCTGCTATACTTAGGAATGAACGCATTCTAACTGAATGCCACTATGTTCATATTACAGATTCCCCAACCTCACTCGTGGCTTCATTTTAGCATTTAATTCAATTCCCAATCTCATTCGGGCCATGAAATAATCAATTAAGCACATTACGTATGTGAAAACATGAATATATTTTTTTTTTTTTTACCCCGACCGGGACTCGAACCTAGGACTTATGATTACTAAGTCAAGGCGCTACCACTACACCACAGAAGGTTAAAAGGAATCCAACCTTATAGCTTATATCTGCTATACTTAGGAATGAACGCATTCTAACTGAATGCCACTATGTTCATATTACAGATTCCCCAACCTCACTCGTGGCTTCATTTTAGCATTTAATTCAATTCCCAATATCATTCGGGCCATGAAATAATCAATTAAGCACATTACATATGTGAAAAAATGAATAATTTTTTACCCCGACCGGGACTCGAACCTAGGATTTATGATTACTAAGTCAAGGCGCTACCACTACACCACAGAAGGTTAAAAGGAATCCAACCTTATAGCTTATATCTGCTATACTTAGGAATGAACGCATTCTAACTGAATGCCACTATGTTCATTTTACAGATTCCCCAACCTCACTCGTGGCTTCATTTTAGCATTTAATTCAATTCAAAATCTCATTCGGGCCATGAAATAATCAATTAAGCATATTACATATGTGAAAACATGAATAATTTTTTACCCCGACCGGGACTCGAACCTAGGACTTATGATTACTAAGTCAAGGCGCTACCACTACACCACAGCAGGTTAAAAGGAATCTAACCTTATAGCTTATATCTGCTATACTTAGGAATGAACGCATTCTAACTGAATGCCACTATGTTCATATTACAGATTCCCCAACCTCACACGTGGCTTAATTGATTTTTTCATGGCCCGAATGAGATTGGGAATTGAATTAAATGCTAAAATGAAGCCACGAGTGAGGTTGGGGAATCTGTAATATGAACATAGTGGCATTCAGTTAGAATGCGTTCATTCCTAAGTATAGCAGATATAAGCTATAAGGTTGGATTCCTTTTAACCTTCTGTGGTGTAGTGGTAGCGCCTTGACTTAGTAATCATAAGTCCTAGGTTCGAGTCCCGGTCGGGGTAAAAAATTATTCATGTTTTCACATATGTAATGTGCTTAATTGATTATTTCATGGCCCGAATGAGATTGGGAATTGAATTAAATGCAAAAATGAAGCCACGAGTGAGGTTGGAGAATCTGTAATATGAACATAGTGGCATTCAGTTAGAATGCGCTCATTCCTAATTATAGCAGATATAAGCTATAAGGTTGGATTCCTTTTAACCTTCTGTGGTGTAGTGGTAGCACCTTGACTTAGTAATCATAAGTCCTAGGTTCGAGTTTTGGTCGGGGTAAAAAATTATTCATGTTTTCACATATGTAATGTGCTTAATTGATTATTTCATGGCCCGAATGAGATTGGGAATTGAATTAAATGCTAAAATGAAGCCACAAATGAGGTTGGGGAATCTGTAATATGAACATAGTGGCATTCAGTTAGAATGCGTTCATTCCTAAGTATAGCAGATATAAGCTATAAGGTTGGATTCCTTGTAACCTTCTGTGGTGTAGTGGTAGCGCCTTGACTTAGTAATCATAAGTCCTAGGTTCGAGTCCCGGTCGGGGTAAAAAATTATTCATGTTTTCACATATGTAATGTGCTTAATTGATTATATCATGGCCCGAATGAGATTGGGAATTGAATTAAATGCTAAAATAAAACCACGAGTGAGGTTGGGGAATCTGTAATATGAACATAGTGGCATTCAGTTAGAATGCGTTCATTCCTAAGTATAGCAGATAAAAGCTATAAGGTTGGATTCCTTTTAACCTTCAGTGGTGTAGTGGTAGCGCCTTGACTTAGTAATCATAAGTCCTAGGTTCGAGTCCCGGTCGGGGTAAAAAATTATTCATGTTTTCACATATGTAATGTGCTTAATTGATTATTTCATGGCCCGAATGAGATTGGGAATTGAATTAAATGCTAAAATGAAGCCACGAGTGAGGTTGGGGAATCTGTAATATGAACATAGTGGTATTCAGTTAGAATGCGTTCATTCCTAAGTATAGCAGATATAAGCTATAAGGTTGGATTCCTTTTAACCTTCTGTGGTGTAGTGGTAGCGCCTTGACTTAGTAATCATAAGTCCTAGGTTCGAGTCCCGGTCGGGGTAAAAAATTATTCATGTTTTCACATATGTAATGTGCTTAATTGATTATTTCATGGCCCGAATGAGATTGGGAATTGAATTAAATGCTAAAATGAAGCCACAAATGAGGTTGGGGAATCTGTAATATGAACATAGTGGCATTCAGTTAGAATGCGTTCATTCCTAAGTATAGCAGATATAAGCTATAAGGTTGGATTCCTTTTAACCTTCTGTGGTGTAGTGGTAGCGCCTTGACTTAGTAATCATAAGTCCTAGGTTCGAGTCCCGGTCGGGGTAAAAAATTATTCATGTTTTCACATATGTAATGTGCTTAATTGATTATTTCATGGCCCGAATGAGATTTTCAATTGAATTAATTGCTAAAATGAAGCCACGAGTGAGGTTGGGGAATCTGTAATATGAACATAGTGGCATTCAGTTAGAATGCGTTCATTCCTAAGTATAGCAGATATAAGCTATAAGGTTGGATTCCTTGTAACCTTCTGTGGTGTAGTGGTAGCGCCTTGACTTTGTAATCATAAGTCCTAGGTTCGAGTCCCGGTCGGGGTAAAAAATTATTCATGTTTTCACATATGTAATGTGCTTAATTGATTATTTCATGGCCCGAATGAGATTGGGAATTGAATTAAATGCTAAAATGAAGCCACGAGTGAGGTTGGGGAATCTGTAATATGAACATAGTGGCATTCAGTTAGAATGCGTTCATTCCTAAGTATAGCAGATATAAGCTATAAGGTTGGATTCCTTTTAACCTTCTGTGGTGTAGTGGTAGCGCCTTGACTTAATAATCATAAGTTCTAGGTTCGAGTTTTGGTCGGGGTAAAAAATTATTCATGTTTTCACATATGTAATGTGCTTAATTGATTATTTCATGGCCCGAATGAGATTGGGAATTGAATTAAATGCTATAATGAAGCCACAAGTGAGGTTGGGGAATCTGTAATATGAACATAGTGGTATTCAGTTAGAATGCGTTCATTCCTAAGTATAGCAGATATAAGCTATAAGGTTGGATTCCTTTTAACCTTCTGTGGTGTAGTGGTAGCGCCTTGACTTAGTAATCATAAGTCCTAGGTTCGAGTCCCGGTCGGGGTAAAAAATCATTCATGTTTTCACATATGTAATGTGCTTAATTGATTATTTCATGGCCCGAATGAGATTGGGAATTGAATTAAATGCTAAAATGAAGCCACGAGTGAGGTTGGAGAATCTGTAATATGAACATAGTGGCATTCAGTTAGAATGCGTTCATTCCTAAGTATAGCAGATATAAATAATAAGGTTGGATTCCTTTTAACCTTCTGTGGTGTAGTGGTAGCGCCTTGACTTAGTAATCATAAGTCCTAGGTTCGAGTCCCGGTCGGGGTAAAAAATAATTCATGTTTTCACATATGTAATGTGCTTAATTGATTATTTCCTGGCCCGAATGAGATTTTGAATTGAATTAAATGCTAAAATGAAGCCACAAGTGAGGTTGGGGAATCTGTAATATGAACATAGTGGCATTCAGTTAGAATGTGTTCATTCCTAAGTATAGCAGATATAAGCTATCAGGTTGGATTCCTTTTAACCTTCTGTGGTGTAGTGGTAGCGCCTTGACTTAGTAATCATAAGTCCTAGGTTCGAGTCCCGGTCGGGGTAAAAAATTATTCATGCTTCCACATATGTAATGTGCTTAATTGATTATTTCATGGCCCGAATGAGATTGGGAATTGAATTAAATGCTAAAATGAAGCCACGAGTGAGGTTGGGGAATCTGTAATATGAACATAGTGGCATTCAGTTAGAATGCGTTCATTCCTA
>JAXCGZ010019187.1:12500-15000 GCA_037179515.1 Halocaridina rubra
TGGAAAAAGTGATAGAAATGACATGAAAGGTGAGACAGATTATTTCAAAAGTTGTCTATTGGCTGGGGGAAGAAAATACCCAACAACTAATGTCAGTGAAGGTTCATAATTATCGTCCCATAGTGTCAGTGAGTCAGATAAAAGTGATGCAGTATATCTCTGCTTCTCCGTGATTCTTCTCTTAGGAAAAAAAAAAACAGACGAGTGACCTAAATACAATACATGGGGTGAAAACGATCCACGAAGTATATCTTACCATGCTAAAACCCTGGATGAAAGAGAAAATGAAAAGCAACGTAATGGTGCGTTTTATCTATGAAGGGTTGACTGATAATTTCTCGGCTAACGTAAACAGTGTTAAATTTCTAGACGTCTGTCGTACACTAGTAGCTAAGTTAAAAAAAAAATACTATTTGCATATGTGAACTTGTTCCGGTATATGTAATGGAAAATTACGCAAATAATATCATAAAAATGGTATATCTTTCATAGATACCCATCTGTTTTTCCGAGTAGGAACAGGAGATATGGATCACAATTGTTTAGTAGAAAATCCCAGAAATCCTGCCCTCACAAGAACCGGTGTCGTGCATCACTTAAATGCCATAGCAAACAGCAGCCCTAAACTCGTATCTGAAAATTGTTCAGAAATGCGAAAGAACAGAAGCATGTCGAACGAGTGAAACAAGCAGACAAGTTTGGTCAATGGCTCAACTGAAAGCATTCATAGACCACAGAAAGATAATTCAGAGCCCCGCCAAAGAATGACAGTGACAGGAATTCGAATAATGAAACTGCCTCTCCTACATTTATGGACAGAGCACAAAAGAAAGCATCGGGGAGATTTAAACAGCCATCAAAACATTCAGGACGATAGCAAAAGAACCGGAAGAGACAGGAAGTATGTCGACCTATAGGCCTATCCTACATATATCAGCATAACACAAAGATATCGGGAAGATTATCATAGCTATAAAGTTAGAGGCTTTAACAACCATGAATAGGCGAGAAAATATTCAAATTGGAGACAAAGACCAGCTCATCAAAATAAACCGAAAATCAAACTACCATTATATAACCGGAAAAGACCAGGCTGCGATGAGAGATATCATCATATCCAAAGATGTCTCTTTGACCATACACTAACATGTGGATATTATAAGCATCTCAGCCATAAAAGTAAGTTATGTTCATTATACAATATAGATTAAATAACAGGCAAAGAAGACTTAGCTTATAGAGTGAAGAATAAATAGCCGACAGTGTAATGGATAAACAGTGATGATTTAATATTAGAACAGATTAATCCTAGATCAGTGTTCTCACGTTTTGGTGAAATAAAGGTGTTGCTCAAAACAAGGAAAATTTATGTCATATGTGTATCAGAAACTTGGTTAAAAATAATATGCCAGATAGACTGCACTATATAGAAGATTTTAATTTATTTCGTTGTGAAGGTGGTCAGAGTGTTGGTTCTTGTATATATGTACGCAGTTACCAAAATAGTGTAAAAATAAAATTGACTTAGCCCCCTTGTAATGGTATAGAAGATATATGAGTAAAATAACAATTACAAAAATTATCATCGGTCTTAAAAATAACAATATATAGGCCTCCTCATGCCTCTACAAGTACATTAGTATAAGTAAAACCGTCTTTGATGTAACTATTACGAATTATCAAAGCTTCATCAAGTCCTCAAAAGCAGTAAACTGCCATTTATCATATCAAGATCATATATTAGTCAAAATAGACGTAAAGAAACTTAAGAAGCGCTTACCAACAAAATTTTGCGCTGCTTAAAATATTACTGTGCGAATAATTTCTATAATAGTTTGTAAGTGTGCGTTGCAAAATTTGACGAGATTCTGAATACCGTCGACATCGAGAAACAAGTGCAGATAATGACAACAAGCTTCGTGTCTTGCTTAAATATTAGTTCCCAAACAGTAACAAAAAAAAAATAATCCATCCCCCTGCTTCATGGATGAATGATGAAATAAAGATCTAGATGTCAAATCGAAATAAAATGAAGCAAAAGCTAAACCTAAATCATACTGAATTAGAAGAAGAACAATATAAACTGTCCAAAAAGCATGTAAAGACTCTCATTAAACAGGCTAAAGCAAATAACTAAAAAAGTAAATTAAAAGATTGTAAAACTTAAAAGATAACATATGGATGATTATAAAAGATGCTTTAACATATAAAAAGACTTTCGCCCTAAAGATAAGTGAAAATTATTCAATCAGAGCCATCTGGAAAATTTAATAAGTTTTTTTTGTAAATATATAGAAAGAGGTTTATGAAAGCATGCAATCAAACAGTATTCAAGAACACTAAAATGAAAAGGCAAAAAACATTTAGCGATCAAGGTGCTCTATATAGACCTCAACCTGTAGACATAATCTCAGTAGTAAAAAAAAAAAAAGCGGAGCGGATGCAATTCCTATTAAATTCTTATATGATTCATTACTTGTACTAGTTTTCTACATAACTG
>JAXCGZ010019187.1:30000-35000 GCA_037179515.1 Halocaridina rubra
GTCATACATTTCTTGTACAAATTTGTTGTAAAATAAGGTTCTCCAGTCAATAACTGCAAAAAGCTCATTCATTTTGATGTAATCTCCTTTCGGATAGTTCCTCCTCATGTCCTCAGTGCCTCTACTCTCAGGAAGAATATCTTCAATGATATACTCCATCAACAACACACAGTGGTCACTCTTTCCAATTGGTGGTTCATACTCAATTTTTTCAATATCCAACACATTATCTGTGAACACTAGATCAAGTAGTGATGGCTCATCCCACCCCTGGCCCTTGTTGGTTCCATTACATGTTGGTGTAGGAAATTCCCTTGTACGCAATCTAGGAATCTTGCCCCGAATGAGTCCTCACCACTGTGTGGGTCAAGATTTATCCAATCTATCTCTTTATGATTAAAGTCTCCCATAATCAAAATCCTACATTTTTTTTCCCGTGCCATGTTAACAACTGAGTTTATGACTTCAATAGTACCTATATGACTTTCCTCATAAACTTCAAGCCTATTTTGGTTCCTTGGTGGGTTGTATACAACAGTTAATATAATGCTCTCTGACCCAGTATTTATGCGAGCAACAAGAAATTCCTTGAACTCACTTTCTATAGCCAAGTTTATTTCTTCAACTTGAATCCTTTCACTTATGAGCAGTGCTATCCCTCCACCAGTCCTCTCAGATCTTTCAACCCTTAGTATTCTGAAACCCTTAGGAAAAACTGTGACACTGTTTATGTCCTCACTCAACTTAGTCTCTGTAATTGCTACTATATCTGCCTTACTGTTGTGAATCCTATCTTTTAATTCTACTGCCTTACCAGCTAATCCATCAGCATTTGTGTATAACAATCTTAATGAGGCCCCATCCCCTGATCTTCTGTCATTTTCTTCTTTATCTCCCCTTTGTCTGGAAGAACTCTGTAATGAAAATTTTTCTTCTCTTCTTCATTTCTTTCATCATTTAACCTTCTTGCCTCTTGCAACAAGTTTTTGATCTTTCCCATCTCTTCCTGTGTTCTGTATTGTCTAATGAACACTTCTTTGAATTTTTTTTAAGGTCTTTTAGACTTTTTTTTCTCAACAATATTTCCCTACATGTTTCCCCTCTCTCAAAGGTTACTTTTGTTGGTCTCGGCTTTCCTTCCCTCGAATATTTACCTAGTTGGTGTATGTTTACAATATCCTCAGGACCACATACTACTCCAAGCTTTCTTATCAGGTCTACAACGCTAGCTTTATTTTCTTCAAGTCTCCCCTGCCATGTTGGCTCCTGGGACTCGCTTATGCCTGAGATTACCACTGTCTTCTCCTTATCAAGTGCCTGTCTGATGAGTGGGTTTGCCCTTTCCATCACAACGTCTTTCATTTTTTCGATTACTGTCTCTTTATAGTCAACTGTTTGTATGTTTTCCAGTGCCACCACCTTTACAGCCTCTTTTACTGCCACATTCCCCTTTAGTGCATCAGCAAAGGAAGTTTTCATGGCATCATTTTCCATATTCAGCTCCTGGAACTCTTTTCTGAACTGTTCAATGTTTTCCTTAATCTGGACATTCCAAGCAGCAATCTCGTCTCTCTCAGAAGAGAGTGTGTTTGTGAGTATGTATGTGTGCGTGTGTGCGTGTGTGTGTGTGTGCATTTGTGTGTGTATGTATGTATGTTGGGTGATATATAGAACATTAATTCAATATTTGAGTAGTGTTTTGATTGTGAGAAAATGTAATTTATAGTTTTTCTTGTGCTGTCGAGAACAAGTCTCCATCGAGATGCGTCTGTGTATGTGTGTGTGTGTATATATATATATATATATATATATATATATATATATATATATATATATATATATATATATATATATATATATATATATATATATATATATATATATATATATATATATATGCATATGTATATATATATATATATATATATATATATATATATATATATATATATATATATATATATATATATATATATATATATATATATATATATATATATGTGTGTGTGTGTGTATATATATATATATATATATATATATATATATATATATATATATATATATATATATATATATATATATATATATATATATATGTATATATATATATATATATGTATATATATATATATATATATATATATATATATATATATATATATATATATATATATAAATATATATATATATATATATATATATATATATATATATATATATATATATATATATATATATATATATATATATATATATATATATATATATATATATATATATATATATATATATATATATATATATATATATATATATATATATATATATATATATATATATATATATATATATATATATATATATATATATATATATATATATATATATATATATATATATATATATATATATATATATATATATATATATATATATATATATATATATATATATATATATATATATATATATATATATATATATATATATATATATATATATATATATATATATATATATATATATATATATATATATATATATATATATATATATATATATATATATATATATATATATATATATATATATATATATATATATATATATATATATATATATATATATATATATATATATATATATATATATATATATATATATATATATATATATATATATATATATATATATATATATATATATATATATATATATATATATATATATATATATATATATATATATATATATATATATATATATATATATATATATATATATATATATATATATATATATATATATATATATATATATATATATATATATATATGTAAATAAATAAATAAATATATGTATATATATATAAATATATATATATATATATATATATATATATATATATATATATATATATATATATATATATATATATATATATATATATATATATATATATATATATATATATATATATATATATATATGTTATCTATGCACAATCTTTCTCCATTGAATCCTAACTCTTGCACACACTCTATTCCCTGCACCACTGATATTCCAAATTCATTGAATGCCATTCACTCCATCCATCCATCTCATTCTAACTCCAATCACTTCTGCACTCCACACTCTCTTCACTGTTCGTTCATCTCTCCTCCTTTCCCTGTGTCCAAACCAACTAAACACTCTCTGATGCAACATTAGGAAAGCTACCTTTCAACACCCGTTCTCTGCTTGCCATCCTTATTTCTTACTTTATCTATTTTAGATACGTCAATCATACTTCTCAAACACCTCATCGCCATTGCATTCAACTTCTTTTCATCCTCTCTTGCATTCCAAATCTTTGCTTCATACAATGCTGTCGGTACAATCACACCTTCATATATCCTTCTCTTTGCATTTATTTCCAAATATCTATTTCTCATTACACTTTTCAACCCACCTAAACATTTACCTGCTTTCTTCACCATATGACCTATTTCTGCATCCACACGTCCACTCCTTGATACATGCCACCACAGATGCTTAAATCTTTCTGCTTCTACTCCCCATTCACTTCTACATTCAATATGCCAATATTAACAATCCTCGTGTTCATCTATTAACTATACTTTTACCAATATTTATCCCCAACTTCCTTCTTTCACACACACTACCAAACTCAGTCACCAAATGATTCAGTCCATTCTCAGTATCAGTCATCAGTACAGTATCATCCTCATATAGCAACTGTTTCAATGCCCACAGATTTCCATCCTCACCCACTAGTTCCAAGCCTCTGTTTAATATTCTTTTCATGTACTCTCCTTACCACTCCATTCATGTACACATTAAGCAACCGTGGCGACATTGTGCAACCTCACACCAATCATTCACACCGTTCCCAGCTGTCACACATGCTCTACTATTCATTTAATAACTCTTCACAGCATTCAACAAACTTCCACTTATTCCAAACAGCCGCAACACTCTCCACAACCCCTCTCTATTTACTCTGTCATACAATTTCTCTAAGTCCATAAAAGCCCAAAAAGTGACCCTACATTTTTCCAAGAACTTCTCATGCACCTTTCTTACCACAAACACCTGATCCACATATCCTCTTCCTCTCCTGAACCCACACTGTTTCTCCCCAGTCAATCTCGCAGTACCTTTACAAATTCTCTCAATTAACACTCATCCATATACACTCAACAAACTAATCCCTCTAATATTACTACATTCATACTTATATCCTTTCCCTTTGTAAAGTGGAACCACGCATGCACCCCTCCAAATCAAATGTGATCCTTCCTCTTTGAAATATACATTCAACGACCTATCCATCCATTCTACTAATGCTTCCCCACCTTCTGACAAGCATTCAAAATGACACCCATCTATCCCTGATGCTTTACTTGTTTTCATTGATCCCAATGCCAAATTTACCTCCTCTTTTGTTATTTTTCTATCATTTTCATCACCTAACAATGGCTTTCTCCAATCGTTTTCACAGCCACAATCTCCACATCTCTATTATTTTCCACATTTAGCAGTTCCTTAACATATGCAGCCCATCTCTCTCTTTCACCCTTATTTCATCTACTAGCAATTGCCCATCTGCTCCTTTCACCCTCTCCTCCCTACCAGACTAAACTTTCCTCACTCTTTTCACTTCCTTCACATCTTTTTATTTCGTTCAAAATTCTCGGAAAAGCATTTATGCCATATTACATCTGCTTCTCTCTATGCCTCCCTCACCACGCGTTTTCAAATGTCACCTCAACATTCCCTTTTATCTTAGTTTTGCTCAGTGCAAGTACATCCATCTCTCTCACTACAAGCGTACTCCCTATCATCTCCATTTTTCATTCATTTACACCACATCCACGCACATTCAGAGACACAATTACTTCGGCTCTGGCTGGTTCTCTCCCGCCAGAATGCCCCCGCATATCTTGACTGCTCAGAGGATGATAAAAAACAGAGGAGGGATTCCCAGTCCCTCCTCT
>JAXCGZ010019187.1:37500-50000 GCA_037179515.1 Halocaridina rubra
ATAATAATAATAATAATAATAATAATAATAATAATAATAATAATAATACTAATAATACTACTACTACTACTACTACTACTACTACTACTACTACTACTACTAATAATAATAATAATAATAATAATAATAATAATAATAATAATAATAAGAACATGTTCCTTGACATCGTCCTCTGAAAGGGAATTCATGGAGGAAAAATGAAGTAAAGAACATTATTCCCTTAAATTTCATATTTCCCTCTTGCACTGGAACATCTGCATCACTTATATATCAGTGATGTCGACGAGCTCTGATTTGACTGATTGGGAGGGGAGGGGGGATTGGCTCCCTAAGGTAATGTCACCAGGGGAAAGGGGACCTGACGAGAATTGGGGTTCGTCCATTAGTAATTGGAAACGTATGTCCGAGCACAGCTGATGCCTGCCTGCTTTGCCTTCACCCTTTGGATAAGTAGAGTAGGTGAAGACTTGCTCACACGAACACACATTGAATTCGTATTTTTGAGAGACTGCCGTAAATTTGTGTAAAATTCTTTTGAAAGACATCAAAATATGCAAGCAGTTTCAAACTTTGCCAGCCAAATTTTCCCCATGTGGCATACGTATGAGTAAGGGAGGAACACCAGCAAGGGTATATGCTGTGAGGGTAAAAATATGTGGAAAGAGAAATAATAGAAATTTTAGAGGACAAAAAGAAAGGAAATAGTATACTCAGAGAGAAAAAAATCGGAAAACGGAAATGAATATAAGAGAAGGAAGGAATAAAAAAATAATAGATCTTGAATTAGAGTAGACAGTGGTGAAGAATACAATATCCTAGTAAAAAATAACACAATGTTTGGCGATTGCTTAAATGAAGGAACTGTAGTACTTTACTATCTTTGGAGAGATATGAAATAGCAGGTTGGAATGTTCACATAAAGGAAAATATTGGACAACAGAGAAAAGTTTTCCAGGAGGTGAATATAAATCAGGAGAGTACTACAAATGTGTTCTCAGATACGGTAGAGAGTAAGACGGTAGTAGATAAGGCAGTGAAAAAGATGGCACTGGAAAACGTGGGCGGCGCAGTTGATTAACATGAATACGGTCATAGAAAAACGAAAGAGATTATGCTTGATAGGAACAAACCCTTTGATCAGACAAACACTTCATAATGAGTCATTCGAGATACTCTCAGGCAGAGTTAAATCTTAAGAAACAACACGGCTGGAGAGACACGAATATAATACGGTAGAGTAAGACTTACTGATTTTAGAATAATCTAAAAGATTCAACCCTAGAACAAATAAGGACATGGACAAATCTAGGAACTGGATACAGGAAGCTTAAAGGCTAGGTGAAGAAAAATATAAGGATTTTTTTTTTATTTTTTATTTCAAGGTCCAGCCATGCAACTGGTTGATAAACAGACTGTTAGGAATTCAAAGGATATAACCTCATTAAAGTTACTGATGGGTTTCCTTGTAAGGCAGTAGGGGTTAAGGATAGGATACATGACCTGAAACAGACATAATCGCACTTACAAAGACAAGATTATACAAAGAAATGTGGTACTATAGTCTTCCCTAAAGGATGCAAAATTATGTGAACTGAAAGATCTGAAAGAACAAGCAGAGGAATAACTTTACTTGTAAGTGACAAGTTTCAGGTTGAAGAAGCATATATTGCTATAGGAAGTGATTTAAAGACGTGTTTTATTTATGAAAAATACGGAGTTGGAGAACTACATAATAGCTGTGCTATAATACGCGCCAAGGAAGCAAGAAAGACCAGAGGTGTGTGAAGAAAGTAATTTGGGTACACTAGATGGGATAAATTTATTTGATTACACTACATGTGAGAGAAAGGAAAGGATATTAATTGTGGTGGATTTTAATATGAGAAAAATAGATTGGAATGGTCTTAATCCACACAGTAAACAGGATTATTTCGTGACCGGGATAAAAAAAATTGCCCTTATAGGGTGTGTGCGCCAAGAAAACTTAACAAAGAGAAACAAATGCAAAGTGTTGTGACTTGTTAGATGTGAAAGGATGAAAAGAGATGTGTAACGAATACACCAAAGTGTTCGGTGTAGATGTAGGCAAAGGAAAAGAACCGTAACTGATGGATGGCTTAACACTAAGCTGTCCTCGCCAATCCTAGTAAAGTCCAAAATATTTTTAGTTGCACTATTGCTATGGGCGTCTGGTGACATGAGCCCACCTTCTACTGGTGCAAGTAAGCTTTTTTAGCCAGCAAGTACTTGAACCAACATGGGATAGGGGAGAAGATGAGCCATCACTATTTGATCTAGTATTCACTGAGGGAGGTTGGGTAAGAATACTTCGTGTTCCCCTACGTATCGTAAAAATTGACTAAATAGGGTGGAGCGAGGGGACTGGAAATTTCCTCCTTTGCATTTATTTCCCACAAAAACTTTAAGTATTTTCTTTGACCCAGCCACCCCTCTTATAAGGGGGAAAATGGCTTTAGTAAATGGATAGATGGATTCAAAGATAACGTCCTGAATATTTATGAAATTGAGTAAAGGCTAACTTTGGGAAATAGTGACTGCTGTGTGTTAATCATGAGAGTAGGGGAACAAGGAGGATGTGACGAGGAACTATCCAGAAGAAAAATACAGTAGCATTAGCGAAATTCTTTAAGTAACGACAGAGTGACCATTTTTAACAACAAAGCTGTAGAGGAGGGTTACAAAATCTTGTGTGAGGACTGTGAGTGGATAATTGCGCACTATATACCTAGAAAGGAGTTATTACTGCCAAGCTGAAATAGTTCAATAACGAATGTAAGAAGACAAAAATGAGGAAAGACAATTGCTGAAATAGGTAGGTATAATAAAAGAAAAAGTGCAAAAGCTTGGCAAAATTGTAAGCAAGCGAGAAATTAGCAGTATGTAAAAGAAGAGAAGCAGAATCCAATGACATTCAATACTTTAAAATGTAAAGTAAAGAAAATGGGCAAGCATACAAGGCTGCCCATTTTGGGTATTCGATAGCAGGAGAAGAAATTCACGAAACTGTTCTAGGGGTAAATGTATTGGAAATATATTTCCTGAAAAGTATATAAATGAAATAGTAAAGATAACATATGTTGTCCTAGCAAAAGTAAAGGCCTTTAGTCACATGTTCTTTAGGTGCCCAAGCCTGATGAGAGTAATTTTCTTTACCCGTCCCAGTGTTACATAAAAAATATGCATACAACTTTCCTCAGTCATGTCGGGTACCTGCTTCTCAGTCTCTATACATTATCTCAAAATGTTCATGAGGAAAGTTTATGAATTGTGATAAGGTATAAAATAAAATAAAAAAAGAAGTAATATAGTGGTTGAGGACTGAAAAACTTCAATATTAGTATTTTTGCAAAGACTGGGAAATAGGGTAAAATGAAAAAAAAAAAACAATGTAGTAAAAAGAATGGATATATTAAATTATTAATCTGGTCTTAGGATGAGTTTTTCTTAATATCTCAGATTTTTTCTTGCAAAACTTCGCTACTTCTGACGCTTGCCTTACTTACTACGTGTATCTTGTTGATAACATACATGGATGTGCAACTTATGAAGATCCCATGTACGTTTTACTTAGCTACATATTCATTAAACAATTTTTATTGCTTTAGTTAACAGAAAGTTCATGTAACGCTTTACATAAAGTAAAGTACGTTTCTTCTTGGATATTCATGAGGAATACGTTGAGTATGTACGCATCCGCATTTATTAGAAATACACATGTACGTTTTTAATACCCTACGTGTATAGTAGTAAATCTCTTATGAGCGTTTTCGCTTCAGCCAAGTACACGACGTGCACGTTAGTAAAGCGCATATTAGTATTAAGGTAAAGTACAACTGTTCGTTTTCAGAGACTTCCTATTCATAAAAAAAAAATCTCTTTTAGGTTGAAAAGCGTTCTTATAAGTTTTACAAACATTCATGTGAGTGTCTTTCTGGAATTTCGTGACGTGTAAATTAACAAGACAGGTCTCTGTAATACAGCATACACCTTTAAGTTTTCAGTAACTGCGTAGTCATTAATCACAATGCTATTATATGTTCATTTCAAAAAGATCCATTTATGTGTGCTCTGACTTAGAAAACCTACACTGGACATTTTTTTAGGGAATACATATTCATTAACAAGATATTAATTATGTATGCTTGCTAAACGTGCATGTACGTTTTTGGAAACAATCTTATTTTTTCTTTTTAGGTTCTCATTAACAAAACTTTTCTTCCGTACCCAGGAAATCCTACAAATTAACGTCTCCATAATTTCATATCTAGAAAACACATTTTTATTATGTACGATAGCAGTTTGTACATGTATGTGTTATAGAGACTATCTTGCATGTTTTACCTTATCATACCGCCATGTACGCTAAGAAAACATATATGGTTCCGACAATAAGGACACATATTCATCTTCAGTAATCACCTAGTCAGCTGCCAAACAATTATGCTCATAGAATATACATGTGCGTTTTATATGCCTCCGTGTACTGCTTTTCTTTCTGTTTGCGTTAGGAATACATACAAATGTACATTTTATTAATCAAACTTTTATTGTATGCTTTCTTAAAATATACATGTACGTTTTTAGATACGTCCTAGTACACGCTTTCCCCGGACTCTTTAAGAGGTTAATTCTTCACAGTTTTCCTCAAAACTCCTCTCATTCCTTCGCGCTAAGTTTGTACAGACTTTCTTTCCTCGTTCAATCTCTTGAATATTCTGGGACTCATAATTTTCGTTTTTTTTTTTCGGGGAGGGGAGGGACGGATGCATAGAGAGAAGGCAAGGAATTATTGCCCGAAGGAGAAAGAGATATATTATAGAAAAGAAGAGATATATATTTAGGAATTATATGTATATATATATATATATATATATATATATATATATATATATATATATATATATATATATATATATATATATATATATATATATATATATATATATATATATATATATATATATATATATATATATATATATATATATATATATATATATATATATATATATATGTATAAATATATATATATATATATATATATATATATATATATATATATATATATATATATATATATATATATATATATATATATATATATATATATATATATATATATATATATATATATATATATATATATATCAACTACTCCTCTTAATTCCTTATTGATAAAAGGGTGCCACACATCCCCCTACCATCCAGCTTGGGTCACCCACAAGGATAGGCAGGCAATGCTATTAGTAAGGCCCGCCAGCCGTTGCTGGTTTACCCTCACGGTTTCATTACATGGCAGCTCCCTTCACACCCGTCCATCACAGTTTACTGAACTAGCAGTTGCAAGAAATAACTTACCCGCATTACCTATACATAATCTTCTTCCAGTCATTCCCATCTCCTGCACGCTTTCTTCCCTGATCCACTAACATTTCATGTGCATTCAGTGCCCTTTTCACACCACCCATCCATCTCATTCAAGGTCTTCCTCTTGTCCTTATCCAACCACTTCTGCACTCCACAATCTCTTCGTTATTCGTTCATCATTCATCTTTTTCATATATCCAAACCAACTCAATACTTTCTGATCTAAGCTATCAAACAGATTCCTTTCAACACCCTTTCTTTGCCTGACCTACTCATTCCCTACACAATCTATTTTAGATACGCCAATTATACTTCTCAAATACATCATATCCATTACATTCAACTTGTTCTTTTCATCCTCTTTTGCATTCCAAGTCCCTACTATATACAATCCTGTCGGCAAAATCACACCTTCATATATCCTTCTCTTTGCATTCATTCCTAAATACCTACTTTTCATCACACGTTTCAACCCATGTAGACATTTACTTGCTTCCTTTTACTCTATGACTTACCTCCGTATCTACTCGTCCATTCCATGCTACATGTAATCACAGATAATTTAAACTCTCAACTTCTTCAAGCAACTCCCCATTCACTCCTATATTCAATCTGCCAGCATTAACACTCCTCGGGCATCTCATGACTACTTTTACCAATATTCACCCACAGGTTCCTTCTTTTACACACCCTAAGAGACTCAGTCACCAAATGATTCAGTCCATTCTCAGTATCAGCCACCAGTGCTATATCATTCGCAGGTAGCAATTGATTCAAATTCTACAACCTTCCATACTTACCCACTAATTCCAAGACTCTGTCTAATGCTTTTTAATTTACTTCCTTTACCACTCCATCCATGTAAACATTAAACAACCATGGTGGTATTACATAACATGACGTAACCCTACATTCACCTCAAACCAATTACTAATACTATTCCCAACTTTCACACATGCCCCACTATTCATGACAAACTCTTGACCGCATTCAACAAACTTTCACTTCTTCCATACAGTCGCACGACACTTCACAATGCTTCTCTAGCACCCCTATCATTCACTTTCTCTAAGACCATTAAGGCCCAAAAAGTGTCTCTACCTTTCTCTAAGAACTTCTCACACACCTGTCTTACCACAATCACCTGATCCACACATCCTCTTCTGCTCCTGAATCCACATCATTCCCCAATCAATCTCTCAGCACCTTTCCTAATTTTCCCGATCAACACTCTTCCATATACGTTGCCATCTATACTCAACAAACTAATTCCTCTATAATTACTACACTCATACTTATCTCCTTTCCTTTTATGACGAGGATGTGCACTCCTCCAATTAATTGGAACTCTCCCTTTCCTGAAACATACATTCAACAAGGTTACCATCCATTCTACTAATGCCCCAACACCTTTTGACAAGCATTCAATAGGACACCCATCTATCCCTGATGCTTTACGTGCTTTCAATATTCTCACTGCCAATTGTAACTCCTCTTTTGACATTCATTCATAGTTCTCAATACCTAACACTGGCATTCTCCATTTATTTCCCACAGTTACAATTTCTACCTCTATCATCTTTCTCATTTAGTAGTTCTTGAACTACTCAGCCTATTTTTCTCTCACCTTTATTTCGTCGACTAGCAACTGCCCATCTGCTCCTTTCACCTTCTCCTCCTTATCAAGCTCATCTCTCTGCGCTCTCTTTACTTCCTTCCAAAACATCTTTTTATTCCTTTCACACTTTTAAGACAAGCAGCTACCCCACCTCACATGTACTTCTCTCTTTGCCTCCCTCACCACGCGCTTCACTAACCTCCTCTTTGCACTATGCATTTCATATGCCTATACATTACTTATATGCAACCATACCTCAAATGCCTGCTTCTTTTCAACCACTACTGCACTCACATGCTCATACCACCATTCACTACCATTCCTTTTACTTCCACCAGTTAGTCTCCTTCCACACACTGCCTTAGTACACTTCACGACTTCCTCCTGGAAACAACTCGATTCTTCTTCCACTCCCTCCTCCACTTTCTCTTTCACTACATTCCACACATTCCTCAGACGAGCCTCATGCTCACAGTCTTTCTCTTTTTTTTATTCATGCACTCAGTTTTAGCTCCTCTCTTCATCTCTCTCTTCTCCTCATTCTACACTTTTCTCCCATTCTCACTCTATTTTCCAGTAAATAATGATCACCTATTCCATCACTAGTTCTTCTCAGTACATTCGAATTGAATACCCTTCCAATCAACCTCCTGTCAACTACAACATATTTCATTAATGCTCTGTCAACTGCTTTATCATTTTTTACTCTGACCCATTCATACTTATACACATCCCTCTCTTTAAATACAGTATTGACAATCAACATTTCTCTCTCATACACATTTTGATAATTTTCTCTCCTCTCTCAATACCACCAGGTTCTTCATGGTTTCCAATTACACCATCCACTGTCGCATTCCCTACTCTAGCATTCATATATTCTGTTCCACACACTCGTTCAATTTAATCCATAATTCTTCTCTTTCTTTCTCACTTCTTTCATTGTCAAAACCACAGGCGCTCACAAACGCCCAATCCTTGCATCCCAGTCTCATATTAGCCACTATTGTTCGAACTGGTACTTCATTCCATTCCACCACTCACTTACATATCTCTTCACTTACCAACAGAACCACTCCCTCTCTTCCTTACCCTCTCTCAACTCCAGACACCCTACCTACCAGAATTCCAAATGTCAACTCACCATTCCCTTTTAAGTTAGTGCAAGCACATCCATCTACCTCTTCATTAACATACTCTTTATCTCCTCCATTTTACTTTCATTTACACCACAACCACACATTCAGAGACTCAATTACTAGGTTATGGCCAGAACTCTTATACCAAAATAGCCCCTCGATTCTTGGCTATGTGTAGTAATGCAATAAATAGGAGGGGATTTCCAGTCCCTCCTCTCCGTCCCATATTGTCGACTTTCACGAGACGCAGGGCAAGACGTAGGTGATCTTGTTTTACCCCTACTCCAGTGGAAAAAGTGCCCACAGATGTAAGGTTTTGGCCTGGCAGAACCCAGCATCCAAGAGCATTATTTATTTGGTCAACTACCCTGGCGTAATGTAGATTTACATGACAGGGAACTAATTCAAAATCACATTTATTTACAAGAATTCTCCCAGTGATCCTGCCAACCAATGACTTAGTCAATGGGATTATATATATATATATATATATATATATATATATATATATATATATATATATATATATATATATATATATATATATATATATATAATATATGTTCCTAAGAAGGGTGACCGCTCTATTCCTTCTAACTTCCGACCTATTGCTCTAACCTCCTCTATTGCTAAAGTTTTCGAAACTTTGCTCAATGCTCACTTCTTGAAACGCCTTGAATCTAACTCACTTATCTCCGATCACCAGTACGGCTTCCGCAAGGCAAGATCCACTGGTGATCTCCTGTCCTATCTTACTCATGTATGGTCATCTTCTCTGAGGAACTATGGGGATTCCTTTGTCGTCGCCCTTGATATCTCTAAGGCTTTTGACAGAGTCTGGCACAAGGCTCTGTTGGCCAAACTCCCTGCCTATGGCTTTACCCCTTCTTTCTGTTCTATGATTTCCAGTTTTCTTACTGACCTTTCTATATCTGTAGTTGTTGATGGCACGACATCTAGCCCTTTCTCTGTTTCCAGTGGTGTTCCACAGGGCTCTGTTCTTTCACCTACTCTCTACCTTCTCTTCATCAATGATCTTCTACAATCCCCATCTTCCTCTCTTCTTCATGCCTTTGCCGATAATTCTACCCTTCACTTTTCCTCCGCCTTTTCTTCACAACCTTCATCTGTTACTCGTAATCAATCTCGTATCACTCTTTCTTCTACTCTTAACTCAAATTTGCAGAGAGTATCTGAATGGGGCACTCAAAATTTAGTTAAATTCAATGCCTCCGAGACAGTTTCTGGCTATCTCTTTATCTTCTTCTCCTCCTGATAACCCTATTGTCTTCGAAACTAATGAAATTTACCCTCTTAACTCTATCAATATATTAGGAATCCATATAGCCTCTAACTTGTCTTGGAGGAATCACATAATCCAAATTTCTAAATCTTCATCCAAAAAATTGTGGGTTTTGTTTCGTTTTCGTTATTACTTTCCCTCATTGCAGTTACTTAAAATTTACAAAGGTCTTATCCGCCCCTGCTTAGAATACTGCTCAATCATCTGGGGTGCTTCTTCCTTTACTTATCTTCTTGATAGGGTTGAATCTAAGGCAGTCAGACTCATTAATGATCCTTCTCTTACTTCTAACCTGGATTCTCTCTCTCTTCGACGTAAGGTATCTTCCCTTTCGCTTTTCTATCGCTACTACTTCCATCGCTGCTCTGATGAGTTGGCGAGTTGCATCCCTCCTCCACTGCCGAGGCCGCGTAACACTCGCCAAGCGGCCTCATCTCACAGGTACTGTGTGGAGATTTGTAGCTCGCGGATTGGTCGGTGCAGCGACTGCTTCTTCCCATCTACCTCCAGACTCTGGAACTCTCTTCCTTCTTCTGTCTTTCCTAATTCTTATGACCTTTCATCCTTCAAAAAACAGATCTATCGTCATCTCAGAGCCTAGTCCTCCATATCTCTGGGTCCTCTTTACTCTGACTGTTTTTTTCTGTCGCTTTCCTTTGTGTGACATTACCTCATCTCTGCCTTGCCCTTAACCTTTTACTTTTCCTTCGTCTTGGTATTTTCTCATGCCCGGGCCTTTGTTGATGAGGGCAGTTTCTGCCTGTCCCGGTGTCACACTCTTAAAAAAAAAACATATATATCTATATCTATATATATATATATATATATATATATATATATATATATATATATATATATATATATATATATATATATATATATATATATATATATATATATATATATATATATATATATATATTATATACATATATATATATATATATATATATATATATATATATATATATATATATATATATATATATATATATATATATATATATATATATATATATATATATATATATATATATATATATATATATATATATATATATATATATATATATATATATATATATATATATATATATATATATATATATATATATATATATATATATATATATATATATATATATATATATATATATATATATATATATATATATATATATATATATATATATATATATATATATATATATATATATATATATATATATATATATATATATATATATATATATATATATATATATATATATATATATATATATATATATATATATATATATATATATATATATATATATATATATATATATATATATATATATATATATATATATATATATATATATATATATATATATATATATATATATATTATATATTATTTTTATGAGAAATTGCATTCCAGGATTTTTTTTTAATTCTTATTCTTTGAAATTCTTTACGTCATCGAATAAATGTTCATTTGCAGTAAAATATTTTTTTTTAGTTTTTCTTGTATAGAGGCGTACTCAAAGGGAATTATCTTCTTTTGAATTGGTGTGTTCTTTGACTAGGCCATTTGACTATGGCCATTGCATATAGTACGTATTTGTTTATCATATTCTCGGTACGAACACAATCACATCTTATTTTTTTAAGTTAATTCATAGTTTACATCCTCAATGATTTATAAACTTTTGCTTTTTAATGTTCCACATATCTACAGAGTTAGAGTTTCAATTATGACAGAAGTGATTTTTAATCACTTCTTTTTTAATTACATTTTACTTTAAAGACAGACAATTTTAGTGTATTATTTATTGTTCCATAGTTTTTAGGAAGGGAACTATAGAGCTGAAATAATTTCCATAATTAAATGGGATAGATTTTTTTCACTTTCGTGTTTTAATTCACACATTATTTAAATTACTTACACAAATATGACATATCAGATTTAGTTTTTGTTTTGACTTGTACTACATAATTAGTTTCAATTAATAGTAGAGAACATATTTTTTGTAAGCAAAAGTTATAATTTAGTCGAAGGTTACATTAAAAAAAAAAACAAATAGAACTATTCTTACTAGTATTCTACTACAATTTTAGTATAGTGTGACTACAGAGTTGAAATTCTAAACCTTTTTTTATGTCTTTCAACAAATCACACTTTCCTTTAATTAAAAAAAAACAAAAACAAATGTGACATACTGCTTTGCCTAATATTATATATTTTATGACAAACTCTTATTTATTTCTTTAATTTTTTATTTTTTTTAAGGACAGCGGCTGGTATACGAAATTGAAAAGTAAAAACGCTGATTTTGAAAAAAGAATTATTGACGTCCTTTTGTTTATATTTATATATTTTTCTGAGTGAAATATTTGTAAATAAATTATCTTTCGTATTATATATTACAGTTAACTGTTGACATTCGCCTGGCCAGTGGGTCTAATGCATTACAATTCGAACTCAGATATATAAAGTTCGAAATACTTTTCTTCCGAATTCTGAGACTATAATGAAATATAATTTTACTTCAGTAATACAAGTATAGACTACTACTCTCTGATTTTTGTTATTGTAAATATCATATAACAACTGGTGAAACACTATATTAATATATGACATATAGGTTGCAAAATATGGTATTTTTTCTAGCATTGCACAATACTAATGATATCTTATTCTACATTAATAATACAAACATAGAATCTTCTATTACTAGTCATATCATATCCCATAATTTCCTTAGCACCACAGTGAAATCTCTCTCTCTCTCTCTCTCTCTCTCTCTCTCTCTCATTCTCTCTCTCTCTCTCTCTCTCTCTCTCTCTCTCTCTCTCTCTCTCTATATATATATATATATATATATATATATATATATATATATATATATATATATATATATATATATATATATATATATATATATATATATATATATATATATATTTATTTATTTATATATATATATATATATATATATATATATATATATATATATATATATATATATATATATATATATATATATATATATATATATATATA
>JAXCGZ010019187.1:57500-60000 GCA_037179515.1 Halocaridina rubra
ATATATATATATATATATATATATATATATATATATATATATATATATGCGATATATTACATCTATTTATCTATCTATCTATCTATCTATATATATACATATATATATATATATATATATATATATATATATATATATATATATATATATATATATATATATATATAAAACCAAGCAATCACATTACATATGTGAAAACATGAATCATTTTTTACCCCGACCGGGACTCGAACCTAGGACTTATAATTACTAAGTCAAGGCGCTACCAACTACACACCACAGAAGGTTAAAAGGAATCCAACCTTGTAGCTTATATCTGCTATACTTAGGAATGAACGCATTATATCTGAATGCCACTATGTTCATATTACAGATTCCCCAACCTCACTCGTGGCTTCATTTTAGCATTTAATTCAAATCCCAATCTCATTCGGGTCTTACAATAACCAAGCTAGCACATTACATATGTGAAAACATGAATCATTTTTTACCCCGACCGGGACTCGAACCTAGGACTTATAATTACTAAGTCAAGGCGCTACCAACTACACACCACAGAAGGTTAAAAGGAATCCAACCTTATATCTTATATCTGCTATACTTAGGAATGAACGCATTCTATCTGAATGCCACTATGTTCATATTACAGATTCCCCAACCTCACTCGTGGCTTCATTTTAGCATTTAATTCAAATCTCAATCTCATTCGGGTCTTACAATAACCAAGCAAGCACATTACATATGTGAAAACATGAATCATTTTTTACCCCGACCGGGACTCGAACCTAGGACTTATAATTACTAAGTCAAGGCGCTACCAACTACACACCACAGAAGGTTAAAAGGAATCCAACCTTATAGCTTATATCTGCTATACTTAGGAATGAACGCATTCTATCTGAATGCCACTATGTTCATATTACAGATTCCCCAACCTCACTCGTGGCTTCATTTTAGCATTTAATTCAAATCCCAATCTCATTCGGGTCTTACAATAACCAAGCAAGCACATTACATATGTGAAAACATGAATAATTTTTTACCCCGACCGGGACTCGAACCTAGGACTTATAATTACTAAGTCAAGGCGCTACCAACTACACACCACAGAAGGTTAAAAGGAATCCAACCTTATAGCTTATATCTGTTATACTTAGGAATGAATGCATTCTATCTGAATGCCACTATGTTCATATTACAGATTCCCCAACCTCACTCGTGGCTTCATTTTAGCATTAAATTCAAATTTCAATCTCATTCGGGTCTTTCAATAACCAAGCAAGCACATTACATATGTGAAAACATGAATCATTTTTTACCCCGACCGGGACTCGAACCTAGGACTTATAATTACTAAGTCAAGGCGCTACCATCTACACACCACAGAAGGTTAAAAGGAATCCAACCTTATAGCTTATATCTGCTATACTTAGGAATGAACGCATTCTATCTGAATGCCACTATGTTCATATTACAGATTCCCCAACCTTACTCGTGGCTTCATTTTAGCATTTAATTCAAATCCCAATCTCATTCGGGTCTTACAATAACCAAGCAAGCACATTACATATGTGAAAACATGAATCATTTTTTATCCCGACCGGGACTCGAACCTAGGACTTATAATTACTAAGTCAAGGCGCTACCAACTACACATCACAGAAGGTTAAAAGGAATCCAACCTTATAGCTTATATCTGCTAATACTTAAGAATGAACGCATTCTATCTGAATGCCACTATGTTCATATTACAGATTCCCCAACCTCACTCGTGGCTTCATTTTAGCATTTAATTCAAATCCCAATCTCATTCGGGTCTTACAATAACCAAGCAAGCACATTACATATGTGAAAACATGAATCATTTTTTACCCCGACCGGGACTCGAACCTAGGACTTATAATTACTAAGTCAAGGCGCTACCAACTACACACCACAGAAGGTTAAAAGGAATCCAACCTTATAGCTTATATCTGCTATACTTAGGAATGAACGCATTCTATCTGAATGCCACTATGTTCATATTACAGATTCCCCAACCTAACTCGTGGCTTCATTTTAGCATTTAATTCAAATCTCAATCTCATTCGGGTCTTACAATAACCAAGCTAGCACATTACATATGTGAAAACATGAATCATTTTTTACCCCGACCGGGACTCGAACCTAGGACTTATAATTACTAAGTCAAGGCGCTACCAACTACACACCACAGAAGGTTAAAAGGAATCCAACCTTATAGCTTATATCTGCTATACTTAGGAATGAACGCATTCTATCTGAATGCCACTATGTTCATATTACAGATTCCCCAACCTCACTCGTGGCTTCATTTTAGCATTTAATTCAAATCCCAATCTCATTCGGGTCTTACAATAACCAAGCAAGCACATTATATATGTGAAAACATGAATCATTTTTTACCCCGACCGGGACTCGAACTTAGGACTTATAATTACTAAGTCAAGGCGCTACCAACTACACACCACAGAAGGTTAAA
>JAXCGZ010019187.1:70000-72500 GCA_037179515.1 Halocaridina rubra
GAAATTGTCTTCTACTACTTCCAAAAACTCCTTAGAGCTACTATCACCTGTTATGGTTTCCCAGTTAATATGTCTAAAATTAAAATCGCCTACAATGCAAACTCTATTTGACCTGCTCACTTTAGAAATTTCATCGTATATAACTTGCGACTCTATATTATCTAGATCAGGTGGTCTGTAGACTACTCCTACAACTAGACTTTCTATATTATTTTTAATTTCAACCCATAAGGTTTCTGAATTTAGATTTGTCTTAATTCCAGACTTAATGCAGCTTCTGAGGCTATCTTTAATATACATAATTACCCCTCCCCCTCTTTTATCTGCACTACGATCAGCATTATAAAGTTTGTATCCTGTAATTATGTACTCAGCTTTAAGGTGTTTGCTTTCTAATTTAATCCAACTTTCACTAATGCATATTATATCCGGTCTCTCACTACATACTATGGCTCTCAGTTCTTCTATCTTGTTACCTAAACTACGGCTATTTGTATAATATACTTTTAAACTTTCTCTAGCTTCACCCTTCTTGTGGCTATTCTTTTTGTTAATATTTGTTCTATGTAACAAATGGTTCTTATCCTTAGACTCCCAGTTATTTGACCCACTATTTACTGAACCCTTACTGACTAATTTCTCTGCACAAGTATTAATCATTTCATTATTTGTGTCTAACAAAACCCCCCTACCTCTCTGTCTATCATACCAGCCAATACCGAGACACCTGAATTAGAAAGATGCACTCCATCCCTTGCATACATATGCTTACGACTAGTGAAGTGATCCCACCCGTCTATAAAACCTATATTATTCTCCCGACAGAAGACTTTCATCCTAGCATTTACTCCTATAGCTCGAGACCACCACTCTGAACTTTGGCTAAGCCTAGGGAGAATACCACACATCACAGGAACTGCACCCCTTTTCCTAATCTTATCCAGGGCTTGTCTATACAACCTAATCAGCTCTTCACTTCTACCATCCTGCACGTCATTTCCCCCAGCTATCAAACAAACAACATCTTTTTTCTCAATCCAGCTATTTATTGACTCACCCACCTTCTTCATACCTGCTCCAGGGAAAAAATATTTTCCTCTAACTCTATGCCTGAGTTTCCTGTCTACATATCTGCATAGTGAATCCCCTACAATTACCAAAGAACGAGACTTATCCGGAGGATGGGTTACTCCGACCTTGGGAGACTTACCTAGGCTCTTGACCTGAGAGCTTTTCCCACTTCCATTTTTACGATCGCTAGTACACCTATCTGACTCTATGGTTCCTGAAGAATTACTGCCGCCACTGTCACATTCATCTCTAAGTGACCTAAATGAATTAGCAACCTGTAGTCTAAAAGTATCATTTTTCTTAAGAACCATTTTCGTTGAACCCTTATTCACAACTTTCCAGTCGTCTTCATTATTCAATCGACCCTTCCTGGTTAACACCTCTACTTTACCTCTCAGATCCCTGTTCTCCTCAGCTAAGGATCTGACCTCCTGCCTGACTGCGGCCAACTCATTTCTTAAATTAAAAATGAGTTTGCTTGCGCCAGACGAGGACAAATCCCCAGCACAGCCACAAACAGCACCAACAACGACACCACCACCAACACCACTACCACCACCACTCTCCATTGTACTAAGTTTGGTCAAGATTACAGCTACTGGAAGCACGTCCTCACTGGATGAACCCAGGAACTAAACTGAGAAGCCCATCAGTGAAGCAAAACTTATAAAACAATGCTATATTTCGGATCCTAACTGGATCCCTTCTCAAGCACAATTGAGAAAAAATAACAAAGATGGAGGAGACGTAAACAAAAGGACTCATGAGACCTGAGGGATTAAAAGTTTTTATGATAACAGGACAGGTCTAATCCAAAAGAATTATCCTCAACAAAGAAGCCGCCAAGATCATTAAACCATTAACAAATTAAAATGTTAATCCTTAAAATGATAAAGGATCTGAAAGAAGATAACCCTAAGCAAATTTTTATTATTAAAAGAATTTTAATAAATATGCACATATAGATATTTACATATAACAATATCTGTACACATATCCCCATATACAAGAGCATACATAATGAAATACATATATAAATCCTAATACAACCAAAATACACAATAGCGACTACAATCTGGTTGGGGGTTTATCTTAAGGGATAACTTCGTTGAGGCAGCGCTTCAGGAGGGCTTTATCAATTATGTCAGGGGTCCATTGTCCCCTAGATAGATTGAAATTGTCTTTCATTTCAATGAGGGAAGATTCCACAATTTTCCGTTTGAATTGACAGGTACTTTTAAATAGCATAGTGGCACCACTCCAATCAATCCGATGATTATGTTCATTGATGTGGGTAAAAAGAGCCGAATTTTCTTGATTATATCTTACTGCTCTCTTGTGTTCTAAGACTCTCTGGGATAGAGAGCGGCCTGTTTGTCCTATGTACACTATTGCAGCTCTAATTATTTAGAACGTGAAATTCAAAGTT
>JAXCGZ010019188.1:0-27500 GCA_037179515.1 Halocaridina rubra
TGTGTGTAAGTGGATTATACATATGTGTGTGTTTACATGTTTGTGTATGTGATGTGTGTATCATCTTCATTACTCTCCGGAGAATAGCAAATCCGAGTCTCCTTAATAAGAGACGAGGGAGGAATGTTTTGCATTTGACGTGAGGATTATGCAAATGCAATTTACCTTCTTGGTAGAAGTTCATCAGGATTTTACTCTCAAAATCCCATTCAGGAGATTTCTACTTAATTTAATACTAAAGTCATCTCGCCTTTTTACAACGAGGAACTTTTACCATCCTAATATTCATTTTATTTTTCCTTTATCGTTTTTAAGTTGGCTGTGAAACTTACCATTGTTAAATAGTTAGCTCTATTGTTTTTGTTCTTTAAGTAGCTGCTGTGAATGTATTTAATTTTTTAGCTCGTTTTTTTTGCTGGTTAACTGCTGTATTATCATACCAATTACTTCAAAAATCATTCTAATACTTCAAATTTCAAAAACAAAAAGACCCTTAGGATAATTCTCTTCTGACAGGACCAGAACAGGATCATTCTAATACTCCAAATTTCACAAACAAAAAGACCCTTAGGATAATCCTCTTCTGACAGGACCAGAACAGGATCATTCTAATACTCCAAATTTCACAAACAAAAAGACCCTTAGGATAATCCTCTTCTGATAGGACCTGAACAGGATCATTCTAATACTCCAAATTTTACAAACAAAGAGACCCTTAGGATAATCCTCTTCTGACAGGACCTGAGCAGAATCATTCTAATACTCCAAACTTCACAAACAAAAAGACCCTTAGAATAATCCTCTTCTGACAGGACCTGAACAGGATCACTCTAATACTCCAAATTTCACGAACAAAAAGACCCATAAGATAATCCTCTTCTGACAGAACCTGAACAGGATTATTCTAATACTCCAAATTTCACAAACAAAAAGACCCTTATTATAATCCTCTTCTGACAGAACCTGAAACAGAAACTGTCGTCAATTCCTATAATGAATTGGTCAGCCTTAAAAAAAAAAAAAATTGCCCTCGTATTTTAAAGGTGATATTTCACAAGTAATCTTAGACTGTTTGTGATTTTTAACACAGGCAAAATATATTAATATAATACTTAACTATAGCACAACCATCATCACATGCTAAAAGCTTATAATCTCAGGAGCTTTTCTATACTTTTTTTTTTTGCCATAGGATACATTAATACACCTCTAAGCTATCATAACTGCAATGTGTGATCTTTGCAGCTTTTACCTATCATCTGACCACCTCCATATATTCTAATTGCTGTGTTCCATCCTCTGGTAGACTATTACAACCCTACAAGAGATACATAATACCACCTGCTCCTGATCGGATCCAGATATACATCTGCTATTCCCTGTGACGCTTTTTTTTTTAAGTTAGGCCCAGACTTACTACACCTAAGGTAAAAAGAATACAACAAAACATGGCTTCATATTGTAAAATATATAACTAACGATCATAAAACCCATAGGTTTGCATTCCACCCTGTCTATCTTTGTTGTAGAACCATTAAAAGGGACGATGTGTCGAAAGAGCCGATAGGAGGAGGTGCCGATGCCTCGACTATTTAGTTACATGTAAACTGTCAGTTCTAATTTTTAAGGAAGACGGCATCATGTGTCAAAATTAACTTATTTATATATTTATTCCTTTATTATTATTATTATTATTATTATTATTATTATTATTATTATTATTATTATTATTATTATTATTATTATTCATGATAGAAACTTCGTTCTGCTCTAAGTCGTTTCAGATATAGAAAGGACAGTGAGTTCGAATTCACTAGTACCTGGAATATATATATATATATATATATATATATATATATATATATATATATATATATATATATATATATATATATATATATATATATATATATATATATATATATATATATATATATATATATATATATATATATATATTATCAGGGAGAAGTGCCTAACCCATTATAAACTTCCCCATCTCTTTGTTGCTGATTAGCCCTAAATGAAAGACACAGTCAGAATAGTTGGAAATCAAGTAGCGTTTCAGTAGATGCCTTGGAGCTTTGTCTCCAGAGTTTTGCTCAAGAATAACTCTCCAAGCCTTTCACAGTCTCATGTGCTCCTGCAAGGCATCAGGAACAGATGCAGGAGGTATTATGTACTGTAATAGTGGTAGCAGACATTTTCCTGAGCTGACATCAATAATTATAATAATAATAATAATAATAATAATAATAATAATAATAATAATAATAATAATAATAATAATAATAATAATAATGAAACACGGTATTCAAATACCGTGGAGTGTTTCACTTGTCTCTCCTATCAGACTATTGACTATTCACAAATTTTTCCCCAAAAGAGGGGGAGCCTTGCTACTCTTCCCTCCTCCGCCTTAATAGCTTACTTTGTCCCTTTTGACAATTCATTAAGACACACACACACACACACACACACACACACACACGAGCTTTGGGCTCTTTCCCGTAAACACAATTAGGAAATCACATATAAATTTACTGCATGGCATGCATGGCAAATATGCCGAAAGTGGAGACCTACCTACATAATCTTCCACCAAGGTTTAAGGGAAAAAAATTAAAATAGAAGTACGACTTACTGAACACGGTAAGGTTGACGAGGGCTGATAGAGTGGGGTCGTTATCGAAATCCACCCGACATTTGTAGTCTCCCGCATCAGATCCTTTTAAATGCTTGATCAGCAGTTTCGAGCCAGTCATATCGGAAGTGACGCGTCCTTTGTACTCATTCGCAACATACTCTCCCTTATTTCCACCTTCTCGGAGATCAAGACTGTGAACAGAAAGAGAGCGAACGAAATGATCTTGTTTTGTGTTCCTAAAGGTACGTTTTGCTCGGTGCGATTATCGCTCAACGATGATCGTTCATGGCTCACCGATGATCGTCAAATGCTTGCATAGAGCACTCATCCTTTATTTTTGAATGAAGCTGTTTTGCTTCTAGCTGCTGCTGCGGCAGCTCGAAGCAAAACAGACCCAATAAAAAAGAAAGAATGAGTTCTCTAGAGACAATCGTTTGACGATCATCGTTGAGCTATGAACGATCATCGTTGAGCGATTATCGGACCGAGCAAAACATACCTTACCAGGGCAGTACGAGTAGGTATTACGATCGAAAATAACATATCTAACAATTTTATTATACGGGTCAACAATGCATTTTTATAAGCAAAAATAAAAATTCAAAAATATTTTTGTTTATAAATGCCGAAAATAGTGTAGACACTTTCAATTATAAAGTCAGCACAGATTATCTTAGATATTCATAGACAGATATTTCCTCTTCAGAATATATAGTACTATTTACATCCATAGTATAAATTTTCGTGTAGAAATGAAAACCACATATAAATTTGCTTATAATTAATCAAAATAATATATCTAACCAATAAATTATTGTAAGTACAGCAATGCTTATCAAGGTAAACTATGGCATACCCTGTATGATAAGAAAATAAACCTTACTTGTAAAAATGAAAATGGTACTTTTGTGTAAAAAGGGAAAAAATTAACTTGCGTAAAAATGAAAAAAATTAATTTACTTGTAAACAAAAACAAAAAACAAAAATTGAAAGAACTTACGTGTAAAAGGGAATACGAGTCCCGTCCTTGTACCAAAGGACGAGAGTTGGGGATCCTTTCTGAGTGTTTGCCACAATGCAAGGAAGCTGGGTCTGGGTTCCGGCAACTCCACTCACGTTAGATAAATGCCCTGAAACACACAATGAGAGAATGGAATTTAATGGCATTATATTTACAATACACTATGCTCAAGATGATCATATATATATATATATATATATATATATATATATATATATATATATATATATATATATATATATATATATATATATATATATATATATATATATATATATATATATATATATATATATATATATATATATATATAATATATATTATCAGGACGTGCCAGAAAGAAAATTAAAAAGAACTGAGTTTGCGAGTAATCTACATGCATATCCTAATTAAACCCAGAGCTACAGTATATATATATATATATATATATATAATATATATATATATATATATATATATATATATATATATATATATATATATATATATATATATATATATATATATATATATATATATATCCAATAAGAGAAAAAATCTTTTATTGTGGACAACTTTTCTATGGGGCATAATATCCATTGTCATACGGAAGGTTGTATCATTAATATTATTCTGTAAGTTCCTCATAGCTTAGTACTGTGCTTCATTTTCAGAGTCTAATTACATTAACAAACAATTACTCTGTGTAACAAACATTCCAATGAAGGAATTGTATATCTGATGCTATCTACAATATCCTGAGTATCATTTTTACTGCAGTTAATTACACAATAAATTGTTCAAAATCAAGCACACCATAAAGTAGACAATAAAATTGTTCAAATCAAGTACACCTATAGTTCTGCTCAATGAGACTTCTTTGGGGAAATCAGAGCGAAAGCTGTCATAATTATTCATTCCACAATTTGCCATTGTATGTAGCTATAAATCTCCATTGGAAAGGTGGACGCAGACAGGTTGGAACTGGGGAAATGGGAAAAAAGACTGGAATACTGTTGGAAGGTTGAGTGTAAGATTAAAGTGTGAGATAACCGAGAGTTGAGAGTTTTAGGATGCTTTCACACCAAAGTGGCACGTCGTATGTGGCATGCCACGTGGCACGCCAGTCAAATGTGAACATCCGGAAATATATGAAACTTACACACAGTAGTGGAGTGACACGTCCCATGTGCGACTTGCGACGCAGTCGTTGGAGCAGAGGATATCCGGGGGTGCATTACAAACTGAAGGATGCGAGCTAATAGGTGGGATGAAAACTTAGATGAAGAAGTAATATTAAAAAAAATTCATGAAAAGAGAAGATTTTATAAAGGAGTGATTTTGCCAGTGGCATTAGAAGGAAGAGAGACTTGATATGCAAGGCTAGATGAATGGGACACACTGAATGAGAAGGAACAGAGTGAGGGATGTGGTGAGGCAAAGTGCTGCCGTGGGATGAAATCTGTCTGATACATTAGTTGTGAAAGGTCCGGCGATAATCTGGGCATATGAGAGACTGAACGAGATATGACTTGTAAAAAGAGTGCGGAGGACATGAGTAAGTTGAATAAGAATGAGAGGAGGACCTAGAATGAGATGGATGGCTGGGATGGAAAAGCTAGAAGGACGCAATTTAGTAAATGGAGGACGAACAAATAAGAATACATGAGATGGGGATAAGCTAGGTCAAGAAACACTAGTTAGCTGAATTGTGCCAAGAGAATTTTTCACATCTGAATAGTGCTGTAAACTGGGATAATTGGGCTCAGTGGTTGCCTTAAAATGAAGCGAAGGGGGGTACAGCAGCTACGGTTGTCCAACCCATCTGATTATCTCTGACCACTTACACTGCGGATGACTCAAATAATGTGGCGGGGGAAGGAAATTTATGGTGACATTTAACCCCCGAATAGCTGAGAGAAATGGGATGAGTAGGCTTTCTGTGGAATGGGTGTGCGCTTTGACTCACCCACACATATAAAAAGGGCATGTGGTTATTGTGTACGTATGTCTTTTATTCATTCCTCTATGTACTCATATGAATAATTAAAATGGGAAAGATTTAACACTTTGCTTATATATATATATATATATATATATATATATATATATATATATATATATATATATATATATATATATATATATATATATATATATATATATATATTCAACCTCATAGTAACTTCCCTGTTACAACGACAGTCAATACCCAAGGCAGTGACTTTAAAATCTGAACGAATTTTATAAAACCTTGAACACTCTTTACAATGGGAAATTAATGGACAAGAGTACAGCAATTAAGTGGCAAGTTAACAGACCCTAAATCTTCCACAATACAATATAATACAATAAAATACAATACAATAAAATGAATTACAATGCAATAGAAATAAATACAAGTGGATACAAACGTACTATATGTAAACCATAAAGGAACATCTTAACAAATATAAAATATTATAGTGGGCATCAAAGCAAGAGTCACCGTGGTTCAAGCGGTAGCGTCCGCGACTCTGAGGCGTCAGGTCGAGGGTTCGCGCCCTATCACGGTCTGAGGTTAGCAAGGGCATGCACTCAGGGTAACGATTACATCTGCCAAAACAAGTCTTTCGTAAGAAGGCAACCGTCCTAGCCCTTGGTAGAAAAGGGAGTCCGTGACATAAAACCGGCACGAACTAACATAGTGGGCAGAATTCTTTTCCTTTTCCTTGTAAAATGAGGAAAACACTGATAATAATGTCAGTGCATTATAATTGATTCAGTACCTACACTTCATGATGGAACAATTATCACATTTGAGCAGAAAATTACACATGGATTTATTCATCTATTGCAATTAAGAGAAGACTTCTCTGCGAGATACTGTGTTTCATACGTACGAAATACACCCAAATACACTCTTACATTCCTCAATTTATCCAGTAATAACTTCCGGTAGACAAAGACCGGTTTTCAATATTCTAAGCTATAATTCACGTCCTTGTATATTCAGATATTTAAAGGGCACTTTAGCATTACACACACACACACACACACACACACACACACACACACACACACACACACACGCACGCACACGCACACACACACACACACACACACACACACACACACACACACACACACACAAAGAGGAGATAAAGAAGATAATGACAGAAGATCAGGGGATGTGACCTCATTAAGATTGTTATACACAAATGCTGATGGATTAGCTGGTAAGGCAGTAGAATTAAAAGATAGGATTCACAACAGTAAGGCAGATATAGTAGCAATTACAGAGACTAAGTTGAGTGAGGACATAAACAGTGTCACAGTTTTTCCTAAGGGCTTCAGAATACTAAGGGTTGAAAGATCTGAGAGGACTGGTGGAGGGATAACACTGCTCATAAGTGAAAGGATTCAAGTTGAAGAAATAAACTTGGCTATAGAAAGTGAGTTCAAGGAATTTCTTGTTGCTCGCATAAATACTGGGTCAGAAAGCATTATAATAACTGTTGTATACAACCCACCAAGGAACCAAAATAGGCTTGAAGTTTATGAGGAAAGTCATATAGGTACTATTGAAGTCATAAACTCAGTTGTTAACATGGCATGGGAAAAAAAATGTAGGATTTTGATTATGGGAGACTTTAATCATAAAGAGATAGATTGGATAAATCTTGACCCACACAGTGGTGAGGACTCATTCGGGGCAAGATCAGGAGACGGGAAGATACGAGCTTTGGGCTCTTTCCCGTAAACACAATTAGGTAATCACAATTAGGTAATCACACACACACACACACACACACACACACACACACACACACACATATATATATAGAGAGAGAGAGAGAGTACGGCAGAGACATAATTATCTGCTATAGGCCATTCATATTACAATTTCTCCATCATAAATACTTCAAGCTCAAGTTAACTAGTATCCCGACAGCGTAGTACAAAACAGTTTACACGTATTGACGATAAAGAAAAACACAATAAAAAGTGCTACAATAGTGCAGAAAATGTCAGATGCTCTCTAATAAAAAAAAAAGGAAAAAATGACTAGTAGGGCTGTACAGATGATGAAGAAAAATGCCATAAAGTAAAATGACTTGGAAGGTAAGAGGGTTTGGGGCCAAATGCTTCTCGTGATAAGGTTTTCATTGGTACTTTAAGGAAGCGAAATGGTTGCCCCAAATGGGCTTGGGATACGCACTACTCTCGCTCTGTTGCACTGCCATTAGATGATATGACTTTTATATGGTCGCCTGCTTGTCTATTCACCACCTTCGGCCAATTGTGCTTTTATCTTGAGAGATAATAATCGTAATGATAAGCTCTTCTGCAGAAAAGGATATGTCGTAGGAATTGGCCTTTCTCCTAACGACAAAATATTAGAGCAGTATGTAAGACTCTTCCAAATAATAATAATAATAATAATAATAATAATAATAATAATAATAATAATAATAATAATAATAATAATAATAATAATAATATGTAATGCATTCTGGTAGTGGGTAGTTACACCATCAAAACATCATTCTGACTTTGAAGTAATTTTTTTTTATCGATTTCGGCTTAAAGATACTAAAAAGATGGAAAACGATCATAAAAAGCAGCATTGGTTTCTTTTTCATATATCACCTCCTCGTCTCTTTGATCCATGTGAATATACATATTGTATAAGACGCTTTTAATGGAACCAAGAATTCAAGCTTTTAAAAGAGACTTGATGGTCTCTACATGCCTGGCATTAGGTTTCACGAAAATGTTTCGAAACATAAGCTTCATTCAGCAAACAGTAGACAAGTTTTTTTTTTCTTCAGAAAATTTTGGACATTTTCTTGCTGATATTTTATTTCACGTGCGAGTTCCTTCGACCAACCTTTATTAATAGCTGCAGGTATTAAGTCAGTATACACACACACACACACACACAACACACACACACACACACACACACACACACACACACACACACACACACACACACACACACACACACACACACACACACACACACACACACACACACACACACACAGGAGGTAGTTAATGCTATCTCAATCCATAGTTTTAAGGACAGGTATGATAAGTATCACTAAGTATAAAATGGAACCAATCAGGAGACGGGAAGATACGAGCTTTGGGCTCTTTCCCGTAAACACAATTAGGTAATAACAATTAGGTAATCCCCCCCCCACACACACACACACACACACACACACACACACACACACACACACACACACACTAGTTTGGAGCTTCGCAAGCAAACTTGTTTGCAAGATGTAAGTAAGTACTTTTTTAGTGTAAGAGTAGTTGATAATTGGAATTCGCTAAGCGAGGAGGTAGTTAATGCCAACTCAATCCATAGTTTTAAAGATAAGTATAAGTACAAAATGGAACCGACCTGGAGACAGGAAGTCACGAGCTTGGGGTCTTTTCTGTAAGCACAAATAGGTAATTACATCTTGTGGAGATGGGCCTGAAAGCTTCACCCTGCTTGGGTCAACAGCAGTCATCGAAGCCAGGGAAAGAGTTTGTGTAAATAAAAATAGAGATCTAGTGTAGATTGTTTCATTAGTTTCTTACTTTTTTGCATCTTTAAACGCGTAAATCACCAATAAACTTAACACCAGTGTCATCATGTAAACATTCGAAAATAAGACACAAAAATATATATATTTATGGCGCGGTAATACTCCCAAAATTCACTTCATCAACAAACTTATATTACATCAATAGAAAAAAGGGAAAATTGCTCATTCTTCACATGTGATTTTGATAAGAAATATATGCTGATAAAGAGATAAGAGATTATCTAAAAATGGAAAGAAATCAACAAATTTCAACATTTCGAATCTTATGCAAGGGTAAGTTAAAAAGACAGCCATTAGTGTCCATTACCTTAATTATGAAAGGTAATACAAGTCACATGAATTAGTAATTAAGGAAGTGAATACTTGCACACATATGCGTGGAAATGATATGAACTAAATTTGACATCTGACTTTATATATATATATATATATATATATATATATATATATATATATATATATATATATATATATATATATATATATATATATATATATATATATATATATATATATATATATATATATATATATATATATTATAGGAGATCTGCAGGAGGGCATTTTTTGTTTGTTTCAATAGAAGCCTCATCTCGTGCAGAAACTAATCCATTATTGACTTCCGATATTTGATGGCTTACTTACAGAGCCTGCGGAACAGAGAAGGGCTACCAAATACTGGGTACTACCACTCTCTCTGAACTCTTAAGGGAGGTTTACACGGTCAAACGTCAAACTTCAAATACTTGTCTGTCGAACCGCGTTCGACGAACCGTTTGACCGTGTAAACCCCCCTTTATAGTGGTTCTTGCGAGAGTATGCTCTACGATTCATTCTGAAATATCAAGCGACACCAAGAATGAAGACGTTATTTGAAAGGAATTAATGAAAAATTAGAATGACTTTTAATACTACTTAGAGGCCGGTACGAGAAGTATTTCATGGTATAATTTGCGTTTCTCTTTGTTCTTTGTACACAAAAGAAGTGTCAAGACGAATGAAATATCTTTATATTTCGATTAACAAGTCCAAGAATTGGATATTTACTAAAATAATACAAGAACACGTTGAGCCAGTATGAAAAATATATTTAGAGGGACAGTAGCAATAATGGAGAATAAGAGGCATACAGGTGGTAGAATGATTGCAGCGCGCGCACGCGTGCGTATGTATATGTGCACTCAATCGTGTGTGTGTGTGTGTGTGTGTGTGTGTGTGTGTGTGTGTGTGTGTGAGAGAGAGAGAGAGAGAGAGAGAGAGAGAGAGAGAGAGAGAGAGAGAGAGAGAGAGAGAGAGAGAGAGAGAGAGAGAGAGAGAGAGAGAGAGAGAGAGAGAGAGATCCATACTGATGGTTTGTGTATACAGAGCACGTGGCTAGAAGATAGGTACACTGATTAAGTGTCAAATTGGCCCCCACAACGAGAGACATGATCTCATTACAAATGATTAAAAATACGCCACAGTCCAAATTTCTCCTCATTACCAATACCTTATTATTATTATTATTATTATTATTATTATTATTATTATTATTATTATTATTGTTATTATTATTATTATTATTATTATTATTATTATTATTATTATTATTATTATTATTATCATTATTATTATTATCATTATCTTATTATTATTATTATTATTATTATTATTATTATTATTATATTATTATATTATTACTATTATTATATTATTATTATTATTATTATTATTATTATTATTATTATTATTATTATTATTATTATTATCATTATTATTATCATTATTATTATTATTATTATTATTATTATTATTTTGAGGTTTAGCATATCACAGGAATGCATGTTTACTCAGGACTCCAAGACACCATGTTTTAGATATCCCTTTTAAAGAGTGTATGAAGTAAGCCTCTCCCAATAAGGTAAAGGTCTCTTCGTCGGATATGTTTTCTATCATGAAGTCCTCTAAAACTTAGGAAGTAAAAGCTCCTTCGTCAGATTATTAACTATATTTTGATGAAACTAATCACTTTCAAAAAAAGACAAGTACTAAACAGTTCCATTTGTGGAGGGGTCAGAATATCTTCTAAATGAGTCTTCGAAAAAGACTGTTTACTTATATATATATATATATATATATATATATATATATATATATATATATATATATATATATATATATATATATATATATATATATATATATATATATATATATATAATAATAATAATAATAATAATTATTATAATAATAATAATAATAATAATTATTATTATTATTATTATTATTATTATTATTATTATTATTATTATTATTATTATTATTATTATACACATACATAAATACTGTACGTATAAAATTATAAATAAGATATTAATTGAAATTTTAATAAAAGTCATATAATAATAATAATAATAATAATAATAATAATAATAATAATAATAATAATAATAATAATAATAATAATAATAATAATAATAATAATAATAATAATAACATAAGGTGGTACATAACCTTTCACACAAGGACCAAGGAGAAGCCATCCATTATACAGGTATGTTATTTTTTGTCTTTGTACTTCATTGATTACCAAATAAAGTTCGCTAATTGGCTTGCTCCTATTGCTTTCAAAGTGAGAGACAGCGAATTAATTCGAATTCTTGATCAAAGCCTGACAAATGCCTACCTTTAGGCTATGAAAGCTGGAACTATCTTCATTACCCGGTAGTGGATCGCCATCATAGTGTGCCTAAAGCAACTTTGGGTTACTGACAAATGGAAAAAGGAATATGGGCATGTCCAAACGACTTCTGGCTCCAGTGCATCATAAAAACTCTCCCAGAAAAGTATAAACATGATTGGAAAATCTGATGAAGGACTCTTAGATTGATTTGATCGTACTGAATGGCTAGGATATTCACTGGACCTCAACCCCTTCAAGTACATTTGAGACATTCTGTAAGACAGAGTAGAGGCTAAGATGTTCCACAAATGCTACGTTGATTGGTATTCGATGGAAAAGCTTTTGAGACATTTACAAGCTGTAGTGAAGGAACCTGAGTTTTCAGCTTATCTCGAGTCGTTACCACAATCGTAACTCACAAAACTGCAGGCTGTGCGAGATGCAGAGGGCTTCCACATTAAATACGGAGGGTATTATCGTTTCAAAAAGACTTTGATGTAATAAATTGTCCTTTACTATTTCTATTTGTTTTTAATATCCCCCCAAAAAAGGTAATGTACCACCCTGTAATAACAGATTACAGCTATCTGTTTCACACGCGATACATCATGGAGACAAGAAGCAAATCATGTTTTATTCCTGAACCCAGTAATTACTTTGTCGAGAGAATTACAACAGATAAAAAACAGACGACACAAAATTATATATATGACATTATTTCACTCCAGACACACCATGTCTTTTATTTACTAATGAAAAAAAATACCTTATTTTATATATTCCAGCATGTCCCCACTATATCCCTCCCTGTTAAAAGATAATATGTTTATTTGCTATTACCTCACATGGCATTACTGCAGTCTTATATAACCCCCTCTTAGTACCCTCCCTATCAATAAATCCAGACCTGGGATCGACATCGCATTAAACTTGAGCTGGTTTACTCCTCCAGTGACCGTTATTAGCACATTATATACGAGTATTTTTAACAGTACTTGAACGAATGCAATTGCTATTTCATAGGTTGAGCTTTCAAATTATCCCCACAGTAGGCAAATTGGCATAAATGTTGTAAAAAAAAAAATAATCAACGTCCACCAATAACTTGAGCTTTCAAATGACCCCCACAATAGGCAAATGGGCATAAATGTTGTAAAAAAAATATTCACCGTCCACCTATAACTATCTTAAAAGGCCTTTGATTATCCTTTTACCAAAGAAATTACACTGAAAGTGGAATCACTGATTCTTGGAAAATGAAAAACCTTACCTCAATTGTACTGACATTAGGAAACTAAACATATCTAACTTTATATATTAAAAAACACAACAACGAGACACTGATGGCATGATGACGAGATCTTGTCCACGTATAAAACTCGATATTTATTAAAGGATAAAGAGAACGCTTCTTAAGACATCCAACAAACACATGGTGCGGATACACGATTATCGTCCTCCTTCTGCGTGACACAGAATTATTATTTTCTCGAGGTAGCAGCTCATACCAAATGGGAATACGAGGAATGAATGCATGGATTAGGAATAGAATGCAGCTCTCTCTCTCTCTCTCTCTCTCTCTCTCTCTCTCTCTCTCTCTCTCTCTCTCTCTCTCTCTCTCTCTCTCTCTCTCTCTCTCTCTTTATATATATATATATATATATATATATATATATATATATATATATATATATATATATATATATATATATATATATATATATATATATATATATATCTGATGTATGTATGTATGTATGTATGTATGTAATGTATGTATCTTTTAAGTGTGTATGTATATGCTTGTGCGTGCGTGTGTGTGTACTGAAGTGATTTCACCATATTTAAGCAGACTAAATTTGGACATTTAATAACAGGGTGTGCTGAAAAAGCTGATAGGTTGAGGGGTGAGTTGAAACTAATAATAAAAGCTGACTGAAAATGAATATTTCATAACAGAGTGAGTTAATCAAAATGATAGGTCGAGGGGTGAGTTTTAGCTAATAACGCGCTTATCCCGTCTCCAGTCATGTTCTTCCGTGCTCCTTGTTGTAAGGTCTTACATTTTCTTTCTGTCAAGCACGATTTTAATGTAATTACGGGGGAATAAGAGACTTAAGATTAGGCATATCGGGAATGAAAATTGCTTCTTTCAGATATCAGTCAAATTACAGTAATAACGGTAGAGTAAAAAACTTTATTGTTGTTTTACAACGGATTAAATATACTTTCCATATAGAGAATCTATAGACTTACTTTCTGTGTTAAGTATTCTGATTTACTTAATTTTTATCTATCTATATTCAAACTTGTTTCAGCGTTTATGAAAAACTGAAAAATAAAATTCCAAAAATATAATGTTCTCCCTTCTGTGTCATCAAGACAAAATCCAAGAAAATATGCCCCTTTACTGAACAAAGCCATCTATCTTCAATTTTTCATTCAGTTATTCACGGTAAACAATTCCTCTAAAAATAAAAAAAAAGGATGCATGGTAAGAAGGCATATAATATCATTATGCAGGAGAGAAAGCTTATCTCTGAAAAGTTAGAAACTTCCACGAATAATGAATATCTTTCAGGAAAGGAAAATGTAGTGCAGGAAAATTTGAGAGTAGAGGAATGCTTAAATTTAGTAAAAGCATTCTTTTAGTATCACCTCATCCTGCTCTCTCCCTCCCAAAGGTCCAATACAGACCCCTGCTGCTATCAAGGATAATGTCCTGCTCCAAATAAAGGTCTCAAAGAAATTATCTCTCTCTCTCTCTCTCTCTCTCTCTCTCTCTCTCTCTCCTCTCTCTCTCTCTCTCTCTCTCTCTCTCTCTCTCTCTCTCTAACACATACGCACACGCACATACACACACGCACCCACACGCTCATACACATACACACGCACTCATTTAATGTTGATAGCATGGAGAGCATTTTTTTTATGAGTGTGACACCAGGACAGGCAGAAACTGCCCTCATCAGTAAAGGCCCGGACACGAGAAAACACATGCAAAGGAAGTCAAAAGAATGTGTCTTTGTATATATTTTAGCCAATCCATCATAAACAATATTCATTTCTACAGTGTGTTCTAAAAGATCACGAAATGTATTTTCTCTGATTTCCTTTAGACTTACAGCAGCCTGGTCTATACAAGTTTCAGTGGCATTCAAATTAAACCACTAACCTTCAATGTATACTGAGTAATTATGATCCTATGATTCCGACAACTCAAGAATCAAATAACCTTATGGAAATTTTTGTTTCTAATACGTTATGGCTGCATATTCAATAAACATCTGTGTAAAATGAAAGATGATCAACCTCACCAACAAGATTTGAAGTTAATACTGATATTTAGGTATTCATTCACACAGTAAAGGTTACAAACTACACTCATCTGAGCAACTCACAAAGAACTATTCTATGAATATACATGCATATAGTAGAGGTTTCAATCTTCACCTATCAATCTACACCCATAAAAGCACCTCACATAGAACTAAGACAAGAAAAAAAGGAGCTTACAGAAATACCATTATTAATAGTACAATCTCAATGAAAGTGGTTCCACTAGTGAACAATATTATGCAGTAAACTTTGGACACTGTTGGCAAGAACTAAATATTAAAATGTTCAGTTTTAATCTTTTTCATACAGACTTCAATTCTAAAGTAGAACAACCTGGATATTAATTAAATCTAGCAAGAAACTAAGAGCAATTACAAGAATGACAGACATACAAAAGAAGTTTTTAGTTTTACTCACAATTTGTCGTAGAGGTATCTGCATGCAGACCTCTGGGAGACAGAGCAAGTATGGAGGTGAGCAGGAGGGTTATACTGGTAGCTGTAGTTGTTCCAGGGCCTTGGCAGAGACCTCCCCTACCCCCTGCCCACCCGGTCATTCCGAGGACACGAATTATTTTTGTTTCTTTCCTGGTTACACCTAATTTCCAATATTTTTCTCTCTCTTTTTCTCTCGGAGTCTCTGAATTAGAGTTCGTTCATTACCAAGACTATGTTTTAGTTCCATGTTCACTTCTCATAGTTTTTAAATTTGCTTTCATTAATCCAAAGTGCTTAGTGACCAGCCACTTAAGTTATAACCATATTTTCTTTCACTTTATGATCTCCAAAATGTATCACCACACCTAGAACGTGTGTTGGTAGTTATATGCAAATATACACCTGCGAATGAAAAAAAAATACAAATTAATTCATATTAAATCCACATTCTGCATTTATACTAAAACAAGTAAATACAACAAAAATAAACTGCGTCAAGGGAAGACACTTAACATGAAATTCTATAAACAGATATATAACTATAATCAGGTTGGATTGCACAAAATGGTATTAATAACACACATGTTTACATTGAGTTCTCTCTCTCTCTCTCTCTCTCTCTCTCTCTCTCTCTCTCTCTCTCTCTCTCTCTCTCTCTCTCTCTCTCTCTCTCTCTCTCTCTCTCTCTCTCTCTCTCTACACACACACACATACACAGACACACACACACACACTGTGTGAAGCTTAATAAGTTTTTTTTTTTTTCCCTCTGTGAGAGGGAGAACATAAAAATGACGCCATTTCTGTCCCAAACCTCTCCCATCCATGGGTCGGTAGGAGGGGTAGCCATTAGGGGACTTAAACAGAAAATCAAGAATTTAGAGGCAATGGTTATAAGCCTTGATGATAAAATTCGGAATATGGCTGGAGAAATGAAAGAGAATGAAACACTCAGAGAGCAAATAAGATCTTTGGAGGAAGCAAATAAAGCACAAGGGCAGGAGAGAAAGGAACTAGAAAAAAGAATAAAGAAGCTGGAAGGGGAAAAGAGTCAACTAGAATCTAGAATTTCTAAACAAGAAGATAAAAACAAACAGCTGAATGACAACCTAAAGGAATTAGATGTTAGTTCACTGCTCTCTTCTGAGAGAGACGAGATTGCTGCTTGGAATGTCCAGATTAAGGAAAACATTGAACAGTTCAGAAAAGAGTTCCAGGAGCTGAATATGGAAAATGATGCCATGAAAACTTCCTTTGCTGATGCACTAAAGGGGAATGTGGCAGTAAAAGAGGCTGTAAAGGTGGTGGCACTGGAAAACATACAAACATTTGACTATAAAGAGACAGTAATCGAAAAAATTAAAGACGTTGTGATGGAAAGGGCAAACCCACTCATCAGACAGGCACTTGATAAGGAGAAGACAGTGGTAATCTCAGGCATAAGTGAATCCCAGGAGCCAACATGGCCGGGGAGACTTGAAGAAAATAAAGCTAGGGTTGTAGACCTGATAAGAAAGCTTGGAGTAGTTTGTGGTCCTGAGGATATTGTAAACATACACCAACTAGGTAAATATTCGAGGGAAGGAAAGCCGAGACCAACAAAAGTAACCTTTGAGAGAGGGGAAACATGTAGGGAAATATTGTTGAGAAAAAAAAGTCTAAAAGACCTTCAAGAATTCAAAGAAGTGTTCATTAGACGATACAGAACACAGGAAGAGATGGGAAAGATCAAAAACTTGTTGCAAGAGGCAAGAAGGTTAAATGATGAAAGAAATGAAGGAGAAGAAATATTTTCGTTAAAGAGTTCTTCCAGACAAAGGGGAGATAAAGAAGATAATGACAGAAGATCAGGGGATGGGGCCTCATTAAGATTGTTATACACAAATGCTGATGGATTAGCTGGTAAGGCAGTAGAATTAAAAGATAGGATTCACAACAGTAAGGCAGATATAGTAGCAATTACAGAGACTAAGTTGAGTGAGGACATAAACAGTGTCACAGTTTTTCCTAAGGGCTTCAGAATACTAAGGGTTGAAAGATCTGAGAGGACTGGTGGAGGGATAGCACTGCTCATAAGTGAAAGGATTCAAGTTGAAGAAATAAACTTGGCTATAGAAAGTGAGTTCAAGGAATTTCTTGTTGCTCGCATAAATACTGGGTCAGAGAGCATTATAATAACTGTTGTATACAACCCACCAAGGAACCAAAATAGGCTTGAAGTTTATGAGGAAAGTCATATAGGTACTATTGAAGTCATAAACTCAGTTGTTAACATGGCATGGGAGAAAAAATGTAGGATTTTGATTATGGGAGACTTTAATCATAAAGAGATAGATTGGATAAATCTTGACCCACACAGTGGTGAGGACTCATTCGGGGCAAGATTCCTAGATTGCGTACAAGGGAATTTCCTACACCAACATGTAATGGAACCAACAAGGGCCAGGGGTGGGGATGAGCCATCACTACTTGATCTAGTGTTCACAGATAATGTGTTGGATATTGAAAATATTGAGTATGAACCACCAATTGGAAAGAGTGACCACTGTGTGTTGTTGATGGAGTATATCATTGAAGATATTCTTCCTGAGAGTAGAGGCACTGAGGACATGAGGAGGAACTATCCGATAGGAGATTACATCAAAATGAATGAGCTTTTTGCAGTTACTGACTGGAGAACCTTATTTTACAACAAATCTGTACAAGAGATGTATGGCATCTTTTGTGAGAAATATAGGAAGATAGTAGATTGCTGCATACCTGTCACCAAAGTAGGTGTAATTCATGCCAGAGAGAAATGGTTCGATAATGGGTGTAAAAGAGCTAAGGAGTGGAGAGACAATGCTGGAAAAGGTATAGGAGGAGAAAAAACATAAATGCCTGGCAAACCTACAAAAGAGCAAGAAATGACTACCTAAGTAAAAGGAGAGAGCCAGAGAGAGACTATGAGAGGGACATCACCAGGAAGGCTAAAGAAAATCCCAAGCTTTTCCACAGCTTTATCAGAGGAAAACTGAAGGTAAAAGAACAGGTTTTAAGGCTAAAGAGAGCGGATGGAAGCATCACTGAGACGGATGAAGAGATCTGCAAAGAATTGAACAAGGAGTTTCAGTCAGTATTTACAGTAGAAAATACCCCACCCCCTCAGATTGCAGTGATAGAAGCTCAAGGGCCGGTATTAGAGAACATCAACCTTACAGCCACAGAGGTATGCAAAGCGCTGATGGATTTAGATGTTCATAAAGCTACAGGTCCTGATGACATATCCCCTCATGTGCTTAAAAAATGCGCAAACACAATATCAGTGGCACTAAGTATCATATTTAAGGAGTCACTGGAGTCGGGGGAGATTCCAAGATGCTGGGAACAAGCAAATGTGATCCTATCTTCAAAAAGGGAAGGAGGGATACGGCTCTGAACTATAGACCAGTTTCCTTGACCAGCATAGTTTGCAAAGTTATGGAGAAACTACTAAGGAAACATATCTCTCTTCACTTGGAATCCTTCAACTTTTTGTCAGTGAGGCAACATGGCTTCAGAGAAGGTAGATCAACAGTAACAAACTTATTAGAATTTTATGATGAGGTAAGCCGAATCTTACAGGAAAGAGAGGGCTGGGCAGATTGCATATTCCTAGACTTCCAGAAAGCGTTTGACACTGTTCCACATGGGAGACTTATTAGGAAGCTGCAATCAATGGCTAGAATAGGTGGAAATGTTTTGAAATGGATAAAAACTTACTTAGAAGGAAGGGAACAGAGGGTTAGAGTAAGACACTCAGTGTCTGAATGGAGAAGAGTTAGTAGTGGAGTTCCACAGGGTTCAGTTTTAGGGCCACTTTTGTTCCTTGTATATGTAAATGACCTACCAGAGTCTGTAAATTCATTCATGAATATGTTTGCAGATGATGCAAAGATTGTGAAGAAAGTAAAAAACGAGAACAATGGTAGAGAACTTCAGGAGGATCTAAATAATCTGCATGAGTGGTCAGAAAAGTGGCTAATGAAATTCAATACTTCAAAATGTAAGGTAATGAGAATGGGTACAAGTGCAAGAAGGCCCAAGCATGACTACTCGGTGGCTGGAGTACAACTTCAAGAGACAGAAAATGAGAGAGATCTAGGAGTAAACATACTGGCAGATTTGTCTCCAGAAATACATATAAATGGCATAGTAAGGGAAGCATATGCATTCTTATAAAATGTAAGGGTAGCCTTCAGGCACATGGACAAGGAAATGTTCAGAAATATTTATGTAACCTATGTGAGGCCAAAAACTCGAATATGCAGCCCCCTTTTGGAATCCGCACTTGAAAAAGCACATAGCTAAGCTTGAAAAAGTTCAAAGACATGCCACGAAACTGGTGCCAGAAATACGCAATCTCAGTTATGATGAGAGGCTGAGGGAATTAGACTTACCATCACTCGAAGCTAGAAGAGTGAGGGGGGATATGGTGACAGTCTTTAAATTCCTTCATGGTTATGATAGAGTGGATAGGGATCGATATTTTGATATGGCTGGCTCTAGAACTAGAGGTCATAGTTTGAAGCTTCGTAAGAAAACTTCTTTGCAGGATGTAAGGAAATACTTTTTCAGTGTAAGAGTAGTTGATAATTGGAATTGGCTAAGCGAGGAGGTAGTTAATGCTATCTCAATCCATAGTTTTAAGGACAGGTATGATAAGTATCACTAAGTATAAAATGGAACCGATGAGGAGACGGGAAGATACGAGCTTTGGGCTCTTTCCCGTAAACACAATTAGGTAATCACAATTAGGTAATCACACACACCCTCAGATTGCAGAGATAGAAGCTCAAGAGCCGGTATTAGAGAACATCAACCTTACAACCACAGAGGTATGCAAAGCGCTGATGGATTTAGATGTTCATAAAGCTACAGGTCCTGATGACATATCCCCTCATATACTTAAAAAATGCGGAAGCTCAATATCAGTGGCACTAAGTATCATATTTAAAAAGTCACTGGAGTCAGGGGAGATGCCAAGATGCTGGAAACAAGCAAATGTGATACCTATCTTCAGACAGGGAAGGAGGGATACGGCTCGGAACTATAGACCAGTTTCCTTGACCAGCATAGTTTGCAAAGTTATTGAGAAACTACTAAGGAAACATATCTCTCTTCACTTGGAATCCTTCAACTTTTTGTCAGTGAGGCAACATGGTTTCAGAGAAGGTAGATCAACAGTAACAAACTTATTAGAATTTTATGATGAGGTAAGCCAAATCTTACAGGAAAGAGAGGGCTGGGCAGATTGCATACTCCTAGACTTCCAGAAAGCGTTTGACACTGTTCCATATGGGAGACTTATTAGGAAGCTGCAAGCAATGGCTAGAATAGGTGGAAATATCTTGGAATGGATAAAAACTTACTTAGAAGGAAGGGAACAGAGGGTTAGAGTAAGACACTCAGCATCTGAATGGAGAAGAGTTAGTAGTGGAGTTCCACAGGGTTCAGTATTAGGACCACTTTTGTTCCTTGTATATGTAAATGACCTACCAGAGTCTGTAAATTCATTCATGAATTTGCAGATGATGCAAAGATTGTGAAGAAAGTAAAAAACGAGAACAATGGTAGAGAACTTCAGGAGTATCTAAATAGTCTGCATGAGAAATCAGAAAAGTGGCTAATGAAATTCAATACTTCAAAATGTAAGGTAATGAGATTGGGTACAAGTGCAAGAAGGCCCAAGCTTGACTGCTCGGTGGCTGGAGTACAACTTCAAGAGACAGAAAGTGAGAGAGATCTAGGAGTAAACATACTGGCAGATTTGTCTCCAGAAATACATATAAATGGCATAGTAAGGGCAGCATATGCATTCTTATCAAATGTAAGTGTAGCCTTCAGGCACATGGACAAGGAAATGTTCAGAAATATTTATGTAACCTATGTGAGGCCAAAACTCGAATATGCAGCCCCCTTTTGGAATCCACACTTGAAAAAGCACATAGCTAAGCTTGAAAAAGTTCAAAGACATGCCACGAAGCTGGTGCCAGAAATACGCAATCTCAGTTATGATGAGAGGCTGAGGGAATAAGACTTACCATCACTCGAAGCTAGAAGAGTGAGGGGGGATATGGTGACAGTCTTTAAATTCCCTCATGGTTATGATAGAGTGGATAGGGATCGATATTTTGATATGGCAGGCTCTAGAACCAGAGGTCATAGTTTGAAGCTTCGTAAGAAAACTTCTTTGCAGGATGTAAGGAAGTACTTTTTTAGTGTAAAAGTAGGTGACAATTGAAATCTGCTATGCGAGGAGGTAGTTAATGCTATCTCAATCCATAGTTTTAAGGACAGGTATGATAAGTATGACTAAGTATAAAATGGAACCGATCAGGAGACGGGAAGATACGAGCTTTGGGCTCTCTACCGTAAACACAATTAGGTAAATACAATTAGGTAAATACACATGCTTCTAACTTCAATCAAGATGAAATAATATTATAGTCACACACACCAATTACTTCCTTGAGCTTGAGTCAATTAATTTTTTAATAACTATTTTATTAACTATTTTGGATGGAGAAATTAATGGAATTGTTCCAAATATTTCATATGCGAGAACTAGCCATGCTTTTTCCACATATATTACCTATTCTGTCATAAAAATAGTTTTAAAAAATTGCAGCAACTTTATTTTTGTAGTCAGTGAAAGATAATTTCAAAAAGTTTTTTGAAGTGCAAAGCAGTGGAATTATGTAAACATCGAATGGTGTTCGACCATTAAATTTTTTCTAGATATGTTAATATATCCTTTAGACAACGAATGACCAAATTTTAATTAGTTTGCAATTATGATAAGGGTAACATAATAACCGAAGCGATTTGTCTCGAATCATTTTCACGGATTTCAGTACATAAATACTGCGCACTGGTGAGGAGGATAATGAAATGTCATCAGATAAGGTTACAATATTACTAAGGGTATTCTGGAAAAAATAAATGTCGAGCACTAATGGCAATGGACAAGAGATCAATATCTCTTTGAAAACGGTAAAGCGGATTATTGCATTCCCTTTAATGTCATGTACTTCCTGTCACATATACTTCAGTTCTCTCTCTCTCTCTCTCTCTCTCTCTCTCTCTCTCCTCTCTCTCTCTCTCTCTCTCTCTCTCTCTTTCTCTCTCTCTCAGATGTATGTATGTATGCGATTACCTACTTGTGATTACCTAATTGTGCTTACGGGAAAGAGCCCCAAGCTCGTAATTTCCCGTCTCCTGATCGGTTCAATTTTGTATTTAGCGATACTCATCATACTTGTCCTTAAAACTAAGGACTGAGTTAGCATTAACTACCTCCTCGCATAGCAGATTTCAATTGTCACCTACTTTTACGCTAAAAAAGTACTTCCTTACTTCCTGCAAAGAAGTTTTCTTACGAAGCTTCAAACTATGACCTCTAGTTCTAGTACCAGCCATATCAAACTATCGACCCCAATCCACTCTGTAATAACCATGAAGGAATTTAAAAACTGTCACCATATCCCCCCTCAAGCTTCTAGCTTCGAGTGATGGCGAGTCTAATTCCCTCAGCTTATCATAACTGAGACTGCGTATTTCTAGCATCAACTTCGTGGCATGTCTTTAAACTTTTTCCAGCTTAACAACATGCTTTTTCAAGTGCGGAACCCAAAAGGGGGCTACATATTCAAGTTTTGGCCTCACATAGGCTACATAATTATTTCTGTATGTATGTATGTAAGTACTTACGTACGTACGAAATGTATGTATGTATGTATGTATGTATGTATGTATGTATGTATGTAGTATATATATATACACACACAATTAGGATATTACAATTAGGTAATTACACACACACACACACACACACACACACACACACACACACACACACACACACATATATATATACACTCGTCTATACATGATTCACAGAACCATTTAAATTCTATTATGGTCAGTCCTCCTAAATCTGAGAGTTGTAAATTAAAGAAAAGAGAGTTTTATGACTTTGTTCGCCCATCTTCTACTTGGCCTGCAACTGTATATTGCAGAACTGCAAGATAAAGACACATATACATATGGAATAAAAGATGAAAGAGCTAAAGACACAATCTTTAATTACAAAATAATTTACAAATCCTAAGCTTAAAATACTAAGCATATTATATATATATATATATATATATATATATATATATATATATATATATATATATATATATATATATATATATATATATATATATATATATATATATATAATATATTTGTGTGTGTGTATATGTATGTAAAGCTATATTAAGGATTACTATGAGCTCTAAAACTGTACCTATAGCATTTTCAAATCAACTGAAGAGAAACTACAATAAATCTGAATTATTTCAATCTGTCGTTGCATTTTTCTCTCTTTGCATATAATTGAAAAAGGTTATTAAAAAGGGGCATTAGCATATAAATAACTCCTACAATCTTAAGTAAAAATAATGAAAAAAGGAAAAAAAAAATATGAAGAGGTTGAAAGTTGAAAATCAGTTAGCGCTCACTCTCAGTTTTTCTCTAAGAAGTTTTTAATTGGTATTTCATTTAAAAAGAGACGGGCTTCATTTGACTTAGGACTGCAGGGATATTTTCCTCTTTAATAGGCTGGTACTCCTTGAGATTTTCGAGCTGTTATTCAGAAAATAATCAGTTTAGTTTAATATATTTCTCACTTTAGAAATCGCGGTTTCAGAAGCTGGAGTAAGACTGACGTGCTGCTAACTTTAATATTCCTGTTTTTACCAGAAGTGGGTTCGATCTTGAGACATTATAACAACTACTGTTAGAACAAAATACTGAAAAAAACTAACATGTAATGAAAAACAATGTATGTTAGTAGTCTATGAAGCTTAATATAAATTTTTTATTTTTATTCTTATATGATGCAACATTACTTACCAAATTCTTTCATATCCCATCTTTTTATCTTTATTCCTTTATATAATTTATTTTTGCTTAAATTAATTCTATTTGTATGTTTGTATCTATTAAACAAAATATTTACTTAAAAATATATTACAAACAATTACATATTAGTATTATAATCACGAAAGGTAATATTCAGAGTAATAGAAATGTTAGGACATGGCATGCCAAATAAAAAACATTTTTCAAAAGCCCATGAAATCCGCTGTGACTGTAGAGAAATCACCTTTGGTCTTGTGACTTTTTGGCACTATGGGAGGAGGAAGACATCCCTCACATCTTCACGTCTTGACCATTCGATGTCTTTATTTTCAGAGACAGGATCTAGCCATTGAGAATGGAAAAGATTGAACACATCAAACGATAAAAAAAATGTACATCTGCCTCCATGTGGAATCGATATTTTTATTCTTCAGTGTGAAGAGCCTCTTCTGGGTAATCAAGAAAAAGGGAGAGCATTTTGCAAGCGATTCCAAATAGGCTGTAACTGAAGAAAAGTGCATTTGATTTAGTGAATTTTTGTCTAAATGGGTGAGGAAGACTCTCCTTACCTTTGACCAAGTAACGAATTCTTTGCTTGGCCCATCAGGCATCCTAATGTTCAAAGAGAAAGGATCTGGAAACTGAGTGTGGAACAGAATGAGGAGACCGATCACGATCCAAGGGGATTCCTGTCTAACCCTGCTGTCAACCTCTCCAACACTATTGCAAGCAAGAAATGGCTCAGGTTCGATCTTTACTGCAATCCCAACCCCTACTCTGAACCCATCCATGACTCCTGCAGAACAGCTCACCGCTGTCACACTGTTCACATACATATCCTTCACCACCCACACACACTACTTCTGCCCGACTTCCTAAAGCAATGCAACAACTCCTCTCTCAGGATTCTGGCATACGCCTTCACTATATCCACAAACTTAATGCAACTCTTTCTGCCATTTCTATGCTTCTCCAGCAAAGCTCTGAAAGCAAAACTTACATCTGAAGAGTTCCTTCCTGGCAAACCACCATACTGATGCTCTCAAATCCTCATATGAGTAAGTCTTCTAAGTCTAGCTTCCAATTACCTTTCCCATATCTTCATGATGTGACTGATAAACTTTATGCCTTAGTAATTGCTACATATCTGCACATCTCATTTGTTTCTTAAAAAATAGTACCATTATACTTTTTCAACCCTCCTCAGGCATCCTCTAATCTCCTAAGATTTTGTTAATCAGTTTGGTTAAAAATCATACTGCCATCTCTCCCAAACATCTCGATGTCTCTATCTAAATATCACTTGGACTAACAGTTTTTCCTTTCTTCATCCTCTTCACAGCTGTCCTCCATCCCTTCTTACTGATCCCTTGGACTTCCCGATCTACTAACTCCGTATTACCCATCTCTCTCTCTCTCTCTCTCTCTCTCTCTCTCTCTCTCTCTCTCTCTCTCTCTCTCTCTCTCTCTCTCTCTCTCTCTCTCTCTCTCTCTCTCTCTCTCTTTCATCTTCATTTATTGAATTCTCACATATTAATCTCTGTTGTTTATCAGACTGACCTGATGCACATCTTTCAAAGCTCGGTCACTCAATCTGGCCAAAAGGTACAAGCAGAGCAAGTCATTTTTCACTTTCCTTATGTCCGCATTTCCTTATACTCCTGTCTACATTCCACTCTAGCAATCCCAATTCTTTTTCACAATTATTCTTATACTTTTCTGGACCTCTTTATTCCCCCACCAAGTATTCTATTTTTTTTTCTATTCCTTGTAAAAGTCATACCCAGAATCTTTCTAGCTGCCTCCCTAACTTGGTTTTGATTTTTATTATCATCAACATAATCTTCCCATGAAAAAGCAGTGACTACAGATAACAATATGAAAATATACACTAAATATGAGAAAAAACAAGAGTAAACCTAAGAACCAATAATATATATTTCTTTTCCTGACAAATATTATGGATTACTGTATATGTGTGTGTGTGTGTGTGTGTGTGTGTGTGTGTGTGTGTGTGTGAGAGAGAGAGAGAGAGAGAGAGAGAGAGAGAGAGAGAGAGAGAGAGAGAGAGAGAGAGAGAGAGAGAGAGAGAGAGAGAGAGAGAGAGAGAGAGAGAGAGAGAGAGAGAGAGAGAGAGAAATATGCGCGTGTCAGGGAGTTATATTAGACAACCATGAAAGTCAGATTAAAAATATTTTTCTTTGAGTAACTGTAGACACAGCCGAGACATCGATTTCGAAAGGAAGCGACACAACATCGAAAGTATGGTTTGAAAAAAAACAACAACTTATATTTGTTATTTTTCTTAGTCTTCTTCTTCTTCTTCTTCTTCTTCTTCTTCTTCTTCTTCTTCTTCTTCTTCTTCTTCTTCTTCTTCTTCTTCTTCTCTTTTTCTTCTTCTTTTTCTTCTTCTTCTTCTTCTTTTTATTATTATTATTATTATTATTATTATTATTATTATTATTATTATTATTATTATTATTATTATTATTATTATTATTATTATTATTATTATTTCTAGAAGACTGAGATTTAGAAGACACTGTTCTCTAATAGAAACGAAAACACACAATGGAGTATTCACTGAACCTATTTAGTTGGTAAAATACGGAAGGATTCCGCTACCCTCGTCTTTATCCTCTTATTCTGGCAAAGAGAGGTCGCACGAGCTAGATAGAATAGACGACTTCAAGAACCTCTGGTGTGGAAACTAAGCATAATATCTACTTAGCTGGGTAAGAACTGTAAAATCTTTTTAAGAAAAAATAATATGCCACAGAAATCATATTAATTTACAATTAGTGATCAGTAACTGCATTAATTATATCGTCAAATTTTACTGTGTGAATGATACTAAGTTTTAGGAAAAATCTGAGCAGAATTCCCTTAA
>JAXCGZ010019188.1:32500-42500 GCA_037179515.1 Halocaridina rubra
ACTACTACTACTACTACTACTACTACTACTACTACTACTACTACTACTAATAATAATAATAATAATAATAATAATAATAATAATAACACTAATAACAATATTGACAATGCTGTTGTTGATTTCCGTTTTATGTGTCAATATTAATCCCTATTATAAAAAAATATTAATTTTGAAACATTAAGTACCTTTCCTCTGAAGCCAGCAAAGTGACTAATATTATCACAGAAATGTATTATAGCTTGTCAATAATCACGAATTAAATCAGAATTTTTACCCTTGCCATTGTAAGGCCTCTTGAAGCAACTGTGACTTCACTAATCCCCCAAATCCTATAATGGTGTACTCGTCAAGCAGCCTCATCTCACAGGTACTGTGTGTGGAGATTTGTAGCTCGCGGATTGGTCGGTGCAGCGACTGCTTCTTCCCATCTACCTCCAGACTCTGGATCTCTCTACCTCCTTCTGTCTCTCCTAATTCTTATGACCTTTCATCTTTCAAAAAGCAGATCTATCGTCATCTCAGGGCCTAGCCCTCCATATCTCTGGTCCTCTGTACTTTGACTGTTTTTTTTTTTGTCTATCGCTTTCCATTGTGTGACATTACCTCATCTCTGCCTTGTCCTTAACCTTTTTTCTTTTCCTTCGTCTCGGCATTTTCTAGTGCCCGGGCCTTTAATGATGAGGGCAGTTTCTGCCTGTCCGGTGTCACACTCATAAACAAAAAAACATTTCGAGAAATGCGAAGCGCATAACAATAGATGGTAAAAACTTTTCCTTCACTGTTTTCATGAGGCGTTCTGAGAGACACTCTACGAAACTCCCCCCAAAGGGATTTGAACCTGGGACCCTTGGAGTGTGAAATAAAATCTTGATCCACTGTTTCTTCGAGAGAACGGACATATTTAACAAAATTTACAGATTCTGAGCTTGGATCCACTGTTTCTTCGAGAGAACAGACATATTTAACAAAATTTACAGATTCTGAGCTTAAGTCCCTTAGACGCCCTCCGACATTGCCTCTTGCATCAATTAAATTTTATTTTGTTTTTCCTTTTTTTTGTACAGGAAATTCATTTTTAGTCCTTCACTTTTTGGTTATATTATGTTATTGCAAACGCAATAAAGAGAAAGACTGCCTACATATATATATATATATATATATATATATATATATATATATATATATATATATATATATATATATATATATATATATATATATATATATATATATATACATATATACCATTCAGCAATGGTATATATATTTAATCAAACAATACAAAGTTGAAATATATAATATCAATAATAATATATAGTTTATGCTTAATTTACTATGTAACAAACAGGATTACCAAGATTACCTCAATAATATTTCCTCATTCAAAGAATAAACTTTAGTGTATATTAATAGAACGGTTTAAAATCTATTCATTTTCCACTTAGCGACAACCTGGATAAGAGATGAGCGAAGCTGCACTAAATTTTCATTAATTATTTATACAATTAAACGGGATAATATTTCAAAATGATAGATACCTCACATAAAAAAGATAAACTAATTTTGAGCTTCACTTCTGTTCATAAGAACTAGCCTAAAGATAAAAAGCTAATACAAATGTTGTAAATACAAATATAGTTGAACATTAGTCACAAAAATGTTTGTGTGGAAATATACTGAGTGACGAATCCTCCACAGAGAGCGCGCCAGAGGTTCTGTCAGTCTCTGATAAAATAAAAAAAAAATTAAATGATGCTTGAATGCCAAGAACTTTCCCAACATTTTATTTCTCATTAAGAGAGTCGATTTAAAAAGTTTAAGTCTTTCTTTTCAGCCTCTCGAAGACTATATTATAGCTGCAATCCCCCTCGGAATATATTTTCTAAAACAAACTTTTACGTTTTTATTTTTAATCATGATTTTATATATTTTTAATCAACGCTGCCCACGCGTATGCACATAATACCCCTTTCATCATCTCAAGTTCCACGCAGTGTTCGATATAACCACATAACTTTAAGAATTTCTGAGATCATGTTCCCTTCACCTTGAATTTGTTAGTTCTCATCACGGTGAAAACAAACTCCCCTACGAAAAAATACATTGATTCTATTTTTGTTAAACGAAGAAAAAAAAAACAAGGAAACAATATGATATTACAAAATAAATTAATAAAATTCAAGTTACCTGCACGAGCTAGATTGCAAAGCAAATGGGTAACCCAACACCTCAAAAGTTACTTTACTCAGCTTAACTGCGTTTCTCCTCCAAACTTTCCATACACCCAAATATCTCTACGTAGCTTGCTTTTTCGCATTTCCAGGATGGTTAGTTCCACTGCTTTATTCCAAGAAAGATTTTCCTTTCTAACTCTCCATAAACATCGCCTTCACGCACTCGTGCTTCCGGGATGATAAGTCCTTTCTTATAAAATATTTCAAGTTCTCGGTCCAAAGCATATTTTATTGACATTTCTTTTCTTCCTTTCCCAAAGAAATATATTCAAACACTCACGTTCTCTGGATGATAAGTTCCTTCCTTTCAAAAATCTCCAACATTTAATCAGAAGACCTTTTCTTTTGGTATATATTCTTCCGGCTTCATTAAAAGTCGAATTTACGCAATTATGTTTCCTAGATGATATGGTGTCTCTGAGGAAATTATACAAGGGCGGGGATTCCTAGTTCCCTCGCCCCGTCCCTTTTAATCGCCTCTTACGACAAGCAAGGAATATGTTGGAGCTATTCTTTTTATGTGTCCGACACCATAGGGCTTGTTCTTTGTTGTCGGCTATCCCCCAAAATGGGGGAAAATGCCAAGGTAAATAATAAAAAACAAGATATGTCCCTTGCTTTCTTACATTTCAGCCACTCTGAAGAATATATCTTCACTTGAATGACATTGTTTACTCCCCCAATCCTGGAAGGTCTTAATTACACACTCTGGCGTACAGGACGATGACTCCTTTAACTTCGAATATTCAGATATCCAGTCAAAGAAATCTTTTATTTTCCTTCCCCCCGTTACTCAAAAACTTAATTTTCCATTATGATCAGGTCCTTAATTTATAATGTTCCAATTGTAAAAAAAAAAAAAAATCCTTTACAATTCTCTTCTCCCTGTTCCCTGAATAACATATGCCCGCGCTTTCGATCCTTGGAGGATAAATTTTCTACTCTCTAATATATCGAATTATCAATCCAAGAAATATTTCTTGGCGTCTTTCTCGCTTCACTCCATAAATATATATCAACAGACCTTCTATGTTACAATGATCTATCCAGTTTCCCTCGATAATACAAGGGCTCCAAATAGATACTTTGATCTCCAGTTTGTTACAATGTAATTTGCTTTGTTACCATATCATTTGAATAATTTTTCTAATATTACCCCATACATTTTCTTACATTGACAGTTCCTATCGAAATATGTTCTCTTTCTTTTGTATACATAATTAACGAATTTCTCTCTCGCTTAAAAAGCTCGAACTTGCTTCAAAAGCTGAATTACATAAGTACAATTGCCACGAATATCCGTGTTTCTGACAGTTTAGCTTATCCTCCATGGCTTCAATATCATCTTTAAAACCCCTCTTGCTTCTCCGTCTTCAATTTCCATCTATACGGCCAGATAAATCTACAACTTCATATACTGTTTGCTTCTCTATAATTTCTCTTTCCATTCTTTCACTCCAAATATCTAAAAATTCATTCTGTACTTCCCATAAAACAGCAAACACACGAATACACAAACACTTAAAAACGTACATACAAACATGTTTATTTGCTTATTTATCTAAGAGTATGAATTCATTAATATCTAAAGAATAAAAAACTCAATTTGGTAGCATGTACTGCTCTTTCTTTGATACTTTACTATACTCTAGGCGTAGTATATAAGAAAATAGGTAACTTAAAAAAATATTAATTTATTCAAAGACGTAAATGCATAATTAATGGAAGAATGAGCAAAAAATAAGCGAGATTAAAACGAAAAAAGAGAAGAGAAAAACAGAAATGTTGGAAGCTTTCTGAAGGGAACTTAAAAAAGTCAGGAATTAACTTAAGTCTCGTGCGAAAAAAAAAGAAAAAGAAAAGAGTTCAACTAATAACAAGAAAAGTTTCAACGCGAAGAGACTGAAAAAAGGCCTTGACCGCTTTCAGAAGCCAGAAATGAGAAAATCAGCTCAAAACAAAATGAGAAATGCAGAGAAAACGTTCCCTCATTTTGCTTGTATATAAAAAGAGAGGAGAGAAAAGGCGCCCTCAGTCAAGTGGAAAGTTTTAATCAGGGATTTTAGTATAACGAAGTATGAACTTTGACTATAGGAAGTAATATGCACATACTACCAATGACAGTGAGTAACTACGCAATGTGCTCTGTTACTGAGTAGAAAAAATTGGAGTGTATATATATATATATATATATATATATATATATATATATATATATATATATATATATATATATATATATATATATATATATATATACACACATATATAAATATATATATATATATATATATATATATATATATATATATATATATATATATATATATATATATATATATATATATATATATATAGAGAGAGAGAGAGAGAGAGAGAGAGAGAGAGAGAGAGAGAGAGCGCTAGCCGTGTCAAAACACAAACACTCGTCAGATGCAAAAATAACCTAAACACCTTTCTCTGTTTCTTGAGGATAATTGGCAGCCACAATTAGCCCCCACCAACCTGGCTGTGTCATCCAAAGAATGAGTGGGCAAACGTCTTCTGCCATGAGGTCCAATAGGTAATGGTGTCCCTCATATAGCAGACTCAGTTAACTTCTATGATTCAGAAAGTACAGTATAAGATATGCTGAATATATGATGGAACAGTATCTTAAAAGGTCTGTTAAGGACAATATGCCCGATAGGTAAATCTTTTGTGTGTGTGTGTGTGTGTGTGTGTGTGTGTGTGTGTGTGTGTGAGAGAGAGAGAGAGAGAGAGAGAGAGAGAGAGAGAGAGAGAGAGAGAGAGAGCGAGAGAGAGAGAGAGAGAGAGAGATATTCCACTCTTCTTGAATCGATGAAATAGTGAAGAGCTGAGGATATCCAGTTGCAGGTCTTAGAGAGCCATGAAATAGGGGAGAGTAATTGGATGGGTTTGGGTTAATACTTCTCTTGATGAGACGTCTCTATTATTTCCTTCTCTCAGGCTATCCAGTCTCTTCTTGGATAACAATATGGCGGAAATTATACATTTTATACCGTTCATAAATCCTTCTCCCTTCTGGCAGCAGAAATGACCGCTGAGGGTAAAACACAAGCATAATTACAATTCAATGAATACAAATTGTTATTTCTACTTTTAATATCATTCTTCTCATATAATCATGTAAAGGAATTGTACAGAGCAAACGAGACCAATTTAAGACCCTAAGAAGCTTCCAAAATAAAGTCTATGGTGTCTCAAGCTGCTTATGGATTTACTGCTGATGTTCAATTGCTTAGAAACTCACTATGGTTCTAAAGAGCAGTCATGTAGTTGATATTTTTGTCTCAAATCAAAGTGAATTTTATTTCATTCAGAATTCTTATTTTATGACGGTCATTGAACTTATTTACTTCTATAAAATACGATGAAACGTTTAAAATCAATATTTCTTTATTGTATTATACAATAGCTGACAATAAAACGAGGATATAGTGATGTTTGTAAGCAATATGGTATTAATGTAGCAATGATACGTCTATTTTTATCATCAATTTAATACGCCTCCAAGATTACATACTATTATGATGGCAGACCAAATGTCCTCTGTGGAGCACCATTGCGATAAAGAACCACACTACAGAAATCCGGCATATTGGTCATAGCTAACTATACTTATAAAAAGTCCAATTATCTCTCTTACAAAATCAGAACTCTAAAAAATAGAGGAACATCCGTGCAACAGGTGGAGGAGGAAAGACTATATGAAGACAGCAGCGAGTGGAGGAGCTTCATACATGGTCAGCCGACTGACAAATAGAGAACTACCTACTCAGGCATATGGTGAGAAAGGTGAGAAACAAAATCAGCTATGCAATATATTCTTACGAGTTATATAAATGCTTGTGCACGTACTATTAATAAATAAAACCAATACTAAATATCTATCTCAATATAGCACACACACAAAAATAAATGTTTAGTCACTATCTGTTTTCACTACCCAGAATCTCACATGATCCCAGTGAGATCTCATAAAGAATTCTTCGTGGAACTTTATTAGCACTGCGGACGTTCTCAGCACACGACGAATTTCAGGGCGATATATTCCTTCCTCTATCAAAGATAAGCAATATAGCAGTCTTTAAAAGGAAATTTGACAAAGTACTCATTTTGAATATAGATCAAAATAAAATTTCGAGCCAATCTCTTGACATATCCTCTTTCTGCCTTTCTTTGATGTTTCATCTTATGTAATCCTTTTTCTTAGCATAGTTGAAGTTTAAAATACAATATAAAAGTTTGGTTCTACAACAAAGTTTTGATAATATCACTTATTACTAATATCCCAGCCTCCATTTCCTATACTTCTCCCGGCTCTTGTTTCTTCGTCCTCAGCTATTTGAAAGACAAAATATCCCAAACTTTTCCTTTCCCTGAACGAGTTGCAATTTTGATATTAGCAAACAATCTCCTGTTCCTCTCTTCAGTGCTTCCACAATAGCTTTATAATCTCTTGTATTGAATTTTCCTTGAATAACTTTCCAATTTACCTTCGAGTGCAATTTCTCGTAAAGGGTTCTTTTCTTACTGTCCTAATTTTGGAAAAAGATGTTCTGCCAAACATACAAATAAAATTCAAGGTGGAAACTATGTAAGAGGTTGTGAAGTAACGGCATGGCAATATAATACTCAAAGGCATATTAATTTTTTATCAGAAATGATAAATATATAGTCACCGTGGCTCAAGCGGTAGCGTCCGCGACTCTGAGGCGTCAGGTCGAGAACTCGCGCCCCGTCATGGTCTGAAGTTAGCAAGGGCAGGCACTCAGGGTAATGATTACATCTGCCAAGACAAGTCCTTCGCAAGAAGGCAACCGTCCTAGCCCTTGGTAGAAAAGGGAGTCCGTGACGTAAAACCGGAAAAAAATAAGAAATGAGAAATATATGGGGAAGCTGAAGTGCCTTATTTACAAAATCCGGAAAATGAAGGAAATGCAGCTTCTGAATTATTAAGCTTCTCTCAAAAAAAAATATTAATCTATGTATCACTGGCATCAATATATGTATAGTAAACAATAATTATTTGAACTAACAAGAGGGTGTGAAGGGCTATATACTTTTCTAACAAAATACATCAAGATACTGAAGAAAGTTTTGCGTCAGAATTATTATTCTGTAAGCAAAGTTTTTAGACAGGATCTCAACAGTTGTATACTAGGGAAGAATATGTGTGCTAATGTGATGCTCTAGACTTCTCTGTGCGCATCAAGTCAATCTGTGATAAGTTTCTTTACTATGATACCAAAATATGTCTTTCATATGATGGAATAAGGTTTAAATGTCAGAATTAATAAACTCTCTCTCTCTCTCTCTCTCTCTCTCTCTCTCTCTCTCTCTCTCTCTCTCTCTCTCTCTCTCTCTCTCTCTCTCTCTCTCTCTCTCCTCTCTCTCTCTCTCTCTCTCTCTCTCTCTCTCTCTCTCTCTCTCTCTCTCTCTCTCTCTCTCTCTCTCTCTCTCTCTCTCTCTCTAATCGCTTCTGTGCCTATTGAGGACGACACCATTTCCCACTCGGACTAATCTTCCAAAAATCGCTCTCCCTTTTTTGGCGCATATCCTCGCTTCAGCATATATCTATATATATATATTTTTTTTATAACTCCCAGAATGATTCATTCTCCCATGAACTAACAGTATACGAACAGAAAAAGAATTTGTGTGAAAAAAAGGACTCCAATAGAAATTCTTTTTGACATTTTGGGAGGTGCTTCGAGCTATCTGATACTTTACCATCCAATCATATTAAAATTTCCAAATACACGTACATAAAATTTATTTATCTGTTTATTTATATATATATACTTTTGCTGTTGCCTAAGATGCCCAAGGAATGTACTGTCATGCAAAACTCATTAAGCTACATATAAAGGAAACAAAGGATATTGCTCCATTATAGCTTAGGTTTTGTTGAAGTAAACATATCATGCAAGGAAGGATTAAGATTATTCATGATGATTTAGAAACAAAGAACTTCAAAATTTTTAGTTCCCTCCATAAACAACAATAAAGAAAGAAGTGAGAAAAGTCTACTACGAAGATGTTGCAATTATTGGTATAAACCTTTGCAAAACTAGAGAAGCATTCTGACTCAGTGGAGGTTGTACCTCGCCCTCACCAAGAAAGCCCCTTGTTCAGCTCCCAAAGGTGACTTGCATAGCCTCTATTCCACAGAGCAACAAGGAGATGAGAATGTGGCGATATCTCTCACATGGCCATATCAATAGGCTCGGTAAGCCCACAGTTTACTATGATGGAAATATGGTAAAACAGTCTCTAGTACCGTAGTCACCGTGATTCAAGCGGTAGCGTTCGCGACTCTGAGGCGGCAGGTCGTGGGTTCGCGACCCGTCACGGTCTGAGGCTAGCAAGGGCATGCACTCAGGGTAACGATTACACCTGCCAAAACAAGTCCTTCGAAAGAAGGCAACCGTCCTAGCCCTTGGTAGAAAAGGGAGTCCGTGGGGTAAAACCGGAACAAACAAACAAACAAACAGTCTCTAATACCTCAGGATTTAAGTACATTGATACCCGCTCCCAGCTAAAAGGACCAAGAACGAATATTATATTTGTAATATCCTCGAAGAGCGTATTCAAACTGATAATGATACAATCATATACACACAACAGGAAATAATAATCCTGAACTAAGTAACAGAAAAATATAACATAGCTTAGTGATTGTACCTGATTAATTAAAGTCTAAGGTGCTTGCCCAGAAAAGTTAAGAGATTCTATCCTCAACCACCAATGGGTCATTCTTTTGGTCTTACCTTACATTATCACATTGCCTATCTTGGAGGAGGGTGAGCTTTATAAAGAGGGAATTGGCATTCCCCATTCTTACTTTACTCATGCGATTGATCAGGCTTTGGCTGTAACTCGTCCACCTGCCTCACAATGGGGCATACACACGCATACACACACAATCACACACGAACACACACACATATACATCGCAGACACCTTAAGGTGGATTATCTATTGAGATATATCACAAACATAAGCTTGTGGAAACTCGTTCAGTCAAACATACAAAGGTAAGGATGAGACAAGAGAGCGCAATTAACCAAAATACTCGTAAACTTAAACTTCTGTCATTAACTCGCTTTGGTATGTGATTGCTGCACGCAAGAGTAATCAACTTAATATGAAGTAAGAGTAAGTACTGCTGTTAGAGACGTGTGTGTGTGTGTATGTGTGTGTGTGCGTGTGTGTGTAAATATTAAATTGTTACATGATTCAAGAATATTTAGCCCACTAACTTCTAGTCAAACGCATCAAACTGTCAAAAAAAAAAAAATCCATAAATGAATGATGAAGAAAAGACATGGAATAATTTGAATGAATAACATGTACACAATCCCATTGCATTGTTACAAGTGCCATGAATCTCTCGGCAAATGTCTTTACTGAAAGACTTATATCGTTAGTCAGAAACAGTGTCTCATCTCTGACGAAAAAGATAAACAAACGACAACACGGTAAAGTCAATAAATCGCTCCTAATTACAAACAGAATATTACACAGATGTTAGGGGGCAAGACAACACGACAAAGTCAATAAATTGCCCCTAATTACAAACAGAATATTAGACAGATGTTAGGGGGCAAGACAACATCAGTAGGAATAATGAAATTAGAATGACAAAAGATTCCTTCATTATAATCTATACGTCCCATTGTTGCGGCCTGTCAAAAATTTATCTAATGATCAGAATGCTGTCATGAGATTCCAGTTAA
>JAXCGZ010019188.1:47500-52500 GCA_037179515.1 Halocaridina rubra
CCTTGGCATCTGACTAATTATTTAGGTGCCAAAATCATATACAGTTTTACTCTTTTATTTTGTAAGTCTGACCTTATGAGGTTACTAAGTAGTAATATATTACCAGTAGATAGAGTAAAAGGGAAACTTAATAAGTTTGTACAAACGCTGATGAAGAAACGTTACTTAAAGAAGTAATTACTAATCTAACTTCAAACGTTGGATGATAGAACTAATTCAATAGGAAGTGATTTTCTGATGCACTACATATAAACAGCTTAGCGGAGGGTTTAGCAATGTTAAGCACATACATTAAGAGCTGTTTAATACTTTAAGCAGTGCATAGTAAGTGTATTAGCTCATCAGTTGCTTTTTAAATAAATATTTTAATTACTGGAACAGAAGTCACCGTGGCTCAAGCGGTAGCGTCCGCGACTCTGAGGCATCAAGTCGAGGGTTCACTCCCCGTCACGGTCTGAAGTTAGCAAGGCCGTGTACTCAGGGTAACGATTACATCTGCCAGAGCAAGTCCTTCCCAAGAAAGCAACCGTCCTTGCCCTTGGTAGAAAAGGGAGTCCGTGACGTAAAACCGGAACAACAATTTTAATTACTGGAACACAATTATTTATATTCGCAGAAGATATAGACACCAAATTGAACTTACCGCATTTTTCGCGTCCAAGAAAGCGTTTAATATCAGCTAAGGTTTTACACCATCTTGCAATTCTAACTTATGACTTCGGTACGGAATGCATCATTCAAAACTCCTAAAGTCCAGCTCATAGCATCTGACAGAACACTGGAGTTTATGTGCTGGATTTTGCAAAGTTCCATGTTTACTGACTCAGACCCAATGTCGAATATGCAAAGGTTTTCTTAAATTTCACTGAATATTATTTAGTAATGGCTACGGTGCCAGAAGTGTCTAAATACTCTGAATAAGGTGAGGTAATAGGTGCACTTTCACGAAAAAAAGGTAAAAAAAAAATCCTGGTTTATTTTGCAGCAAAATTTTAAGAATATTATAAATTTCATTTAGGCGCAAAAAAACATGCTTATCAAGTTTATTATGCAACAATATACAAGTATTTTTTAGTCTGCTGTCTGGCACTGCACATATGTCACAAAACACTTATGAGAGATAAGTATCTTCAGTCTGTCCTGCAGCATAGTACACGTACGAGTACATAAATATTCTGCTGTGCAGCATAAAATACGTGTATGATTTGTCTGCGTTAATGAAACATAAGTATGTACTGCTCTTTTGCGCTACAATATATATATATATATATATATATATATATATATATATATATATATATATATATATATATATATATATATATATATATATATACAGTAAAACAAGGGTGGATGATTACGCTCTCATACTGCATATACATGTGCACAAATACTTTGTCAAAGAATAAACCTAAAGTGCATATTAATCTTTCATGGTATAATTTTTTTTTTCGCAGCAAAACAAAGACGTCTAATAATCTGCCGCAAAAAAAAAAAAAAAAAAGAGCCTATGCTTAGTCTGCATGCGGTAAAGCAAGTGTTCTACAATGTCTCCAGGCAGTAAAATGCGAGAATAGAATTTCTCTCATGCCGCAAAAGACAACCAAATTAAGAGTTTATAGTGAAGGAAGGTGTCACCGCGGCTCAAGCGGTAGCGTCCGTGACTCTGAGGCGTCAGGTCGAGGGCTCACGCCCCGTCACGGTCTGAGGTTAGCAAGGGCATGTACTCAGGGTAACGATTACATCTGCCAAAACAAGTCCTTCGCAAGAAGGCAAACGTCCTAGCCCTTGGTAGAAAAGAGTGTCCGTGACGTAAAACCGGAACGAACGAGTGATAGAAGATGTAAGAATATAATTATTCAGTCTTTCACCAATACACAAATGAATAAATTAGTCTGTCGTGAAGTAAAGACAAGAGTATTTTGTAGTCTTTCGTACAATACTATTCACAGATATACTTAGCTTGGCATCCAGCAATACAAATAAATACAATCAATACGTCGCACAGCATGAAAATGCATTTGTATTATTAATCTGTTGCGTAGTACGGCACAGCACAATTTTACGCAATGACTGGGAACGATATTTAGAAACATGATACTGGAAAAAAAAAGCTTTATGGAATGTCAGCGTGCTATTCGAAAAGCAATTTCAAATGGATAAAACCTATGTAAAATGTTTCCGTGAATATTTCTATTGAATATAAATGTGTAAAATTTAGATTTAATCGTTTAAATAAGAATGGATGCGATACATAACAGCATCCATGAATGCTGAAGATAACTGAATGGCCTTTAATGATAATGTGCATAAGTGATATGCAGTAAGTAACGCTAAGCGAATTCTACATAAATTAATGAATGAAACGATGGCATATATGATTAGGGAAATAAATGCTAAATGAATGATGAATAATGGAAGGAAAGAACAAATATTTCCTTGTAATTAATGAAATAACTTTGTAAGAGGGAAACTTGTGTCATTTATCATGTGTTTAAAATAACTAATGCTATGTGAAAAATAAAACATGTAATATATATATATATATATATATATATATATATATATATATATATATATATATATATATATATATATATATATATGCAAAACTAGTTATAAAAAATCTATATCAGATTTGATACCCTAGAATAAAAGGTTATTCTGATGACATAATATAACCATTCATCTTGTTTTGATAGTCTGTTATTAAAGCAAATAATTCCAAGTAATCTAAAAGTAAATTCAGTCATCAAACGAGAGTAATCTTCAGAATCGAGCGTTTACGCGGTTCACGAGTGTATAGCGGGACAAAAACAGACCGACAAGAATAAAAAAAAGGAATATAATATTGAAGATTTATTACCATTAACATTATTCTAACAGGCTCTTGTTACATCCTCTGAACAAAAAAATCTAAGTAAGCAAACTTTGGATAAGCAGACGCTCAAATAAGTGTAAAATAAGTTAATTGAAAGGCTCAACTTAAAACACATATAGTAATATAATAAAAATATGCGGATGCTGTGTGCGACCTATCTCCGGATTTCATAATAAAAATACTAAGCTTCTGGATAAGCAAATAGAATAATTCTTCATAAACTTTACACTAGGGACGCGGGCCAGTTAGTGGGAATTGAGGTCACTATGCAACATGTATACATTAATAAAAAAAAAAATGTGAAAACTATAAAAAAGGAGAGGCAAAGAGATAGTCTTCTGAAAATTTTTCCTAAAAACAAAACAAAACACAATCTTATATAATTTGTCTAAAGATAACTGAAAACAACATGAAAGAACGCTTCAGAAACTTCATATAAAGACAGAGGTGTAGTAAGCGTGAGTCTTGACAATATAGCAATACTAAAGGTTTATCTTAAGTAGTAGAAAAGACTAAAATGAAATAGAAAACAACAAAAAATAATTAATCCCTCAAACTAAGCCTAAGGAATACTCAATATCTAAACAGAGGATTTTCAGACACTATAAAACGAAGAGAAGTGCAGCTAACAGTAGTCTACTTTCTGATACACACACACACACACACGCATATATATATATATATATATATATATATATATATATATATATATATATATATATATATATATATATATATATATATATATATATATATATATTATAAAAATAATACTTAGGTACCTGAATTTTCCTTCAAGTAGGAAAAAAAAAACCGTAGAGCAAAGATAAAGTGTTTCTAAGACATTGTCAAAAGATAACCCAATATAAACTCATTGCAGACAACTTGCGTAAAAGTGGGTAACCCAAAACAAGTATTCACACACTAAAAGGATCAGGGACAACTAGTTTGCGTTGAATGATATGTTTCTTAAAACTAGTGAGAGGATATATAAATATGATTAAGAATATTAGAAATTCTAAATGTTTTTCCTAAAAGAATATGCTTTAAAAGTGTTCTTAATGCTCTTCCAAGAAGATCTTTAGGCTCCTATTAGGTGGCCTAAGAAGGAGTACGTGACCAAATCGTAGTGGTCCTCGGAAACTTTATACAAAGGAAGAGGAACATTTAGCAAAAACTCTCATCATTATTGTCCTGAAAGTGATAGAAAGAATAATAAAAAAAAGAGAGGATAATAATTTTTAATATTCTAGATAACCTCTAAATAAACATTCCAAATGTTCTTCCTAGACATAACAAGCTAATATTAGGTAGCATTAGAGAAACTTCGCGACCAAATAGAAATAGTCAAAAAGAACTTTCTAAAAGCATAAAGTGCAACTTGCAAGAATCTATCCATTATCCAATATCTCAGCATTATTTTTCTAGAATGTGGTAAAACAGAATAAAAGAGGAAAAGAATGAGCAAACTGCATGTTGTTGGTAGAAGAAGAGGTCTTTTAGAACAAAAGACAAATTTCGTGGGCTCTTAATTTAATTATGACTCAAGTCTCCAATGCTTTTTAGACAGTGATTGAAAATGGTAATGCCATTAGAGCCACTTCTGTTGCCTTTTGTAAGACGGTGCAGAGCACAAAAACAGACGGAGAAAGAAATAAAACAGGGTAAAAAAACAAGTGAGAGTAACGAACATAAGGATGAGAAAAGACACAAACAATAGAATCGCAAGAGATAAAATAGACAGACGACGAAAAAGCGAAATAGAAAATCCAACAAAAAACGTCAGAGGAAGGGAGGATGGAGAATTTCTTTTGCACAAATGACAGAAAAGAGAAAAATAAATGCTGTAAATTCCTATGAAGAAAGAAAAAAAGATAAAGATAATAAAAACAAATAAATGAAAAGATAAAGCGAGTACGAGGGGTGAAAAAAAGGAATAATCATACGGCCGAGATAAACAGAACAATATATATATATATATATATATATATATATATATATATATATATATATATATATATATATATATATATATATATATATATATATATATATATATACATATATATATATATATATATTATATATATATATATATATATATATATATATATATATA
>JAXCGZ010019188.1:57500-82500 GCA_037179515.1 Halocaridina rubra
GGAGAACATCAACATATCCTTTGGGCCCAAACCTCTTCCATCATATTCTCTGTGGCAACAATAGAGAATTCAGAGTATAGGCAGATTATCAGCTCCTCTAAGGTAACTTTTATGTATTATAATAATAATAATAATAATAATAATAATAATAATAATAATAATAATAATAATAATAATAATAATAATAATAATAATAATAATAATAACAATAATAATAATACTACATTTGCTCCTGGATTAAATTTTGCAAATTCTCTGTTAATGCATCCTTTATTTCAAGCAAATGCATAATTATGAAAAAGAACGCGATGGAAGCACTAAGCTGTCAATGATAAGTTTTGACTAGTCAATTTTTAAGACATATTAGACTATTGTAAAAAAAAAATATCCATCTTACGACAATTCTTAAGAAGCCTGAACTCATCCTAACGCAGTGGCTGAATCAGTGGGATATGGTTTTACTAACTATTCATGTAATTGTTCCTGCTTTTTAGATAAGAACAAAGCTGAATTAATAAACATTTGAAAGGATTCACCACTATTGTCATTCAGGACGAACAGATGGTTCTAACCAAAATGGTCTTCTAAGGTGTTTCCCATATGTTATCTAAGGCCCGATTTCTTAAACAGTGTGAACCTAGGATACCATATTGTTAGTTAACTAGACACACACAAATGGATGTCATAAACGCATATGATGCGGTTCTGCGCATGGCTAGGATCCCATCTGGGATCCTAGCCATATACAGAACCGCGTCAGATGCGTTTATGAAATCCATTTGTGTGTGTCTAGCTAACTAACAATATGGTATCCAAGGTTCACACTGTTTAAGAAATCCTAGCCATATACAGAACCGCGTCAGATGCGTTTATAAAATCCATTTGTGTGTTTCTAGCTAACTAACAATATGGTATCCTAGGTTCACACTAAGAAATTCTAGCCATACACAGAACCGCGTCAGATGCGTTTATGAAATCCATTTGTGTGTGTCTAGCTAACTAACAATATGGTATCCTAGGTTCACACTAAGAAATTCTAGCCATACACAGAACCGCGTCAGATGCGTTTATGAAATCCATTTGTGTGTGTCTAGCTAACTAACAATATGGTATGCTAGGTTCACACGGTTTAAGAAATTGGGCTTAACACTGAACCTCTTGGGGGGGGGGAAGAGGCAAAGCAAGTCGGTGGTCAGTAGTCATCCAATTCCAGCTCAAAAGGCAATACGAGTACAACATCGAATATGCAAGGTCCAATATCGGACACCTTGGTTTATTTATGCTAGTCTTTAGTACACACTTGCAGGTGAAATTATCTTTTACTAATAACAGGATATCGACTTTTGTCATGGAAATAAACGATAGATAAATATCTATCGATCTATCTAAAAAAGCTGACAATCCTTGTTGTAATGAAGGGAGGGGTTTACAGAGTCAATACATCCATTTATAAGTTTCTGTTAGTTTTCCTAACCGAACTCTATTGTATGCCTTAATGTTTCGCAGGTGTCAAAATAAAAGAAGGGTGACATGTACTTTCATCACTCCATTCCACAAAGTCAACATTTACGACACGCAGGGGAAAAAGGAGGCAGTATTCTTGTTCCACACTGCAGAATATAGAAAGAAAACAATGCAAAATAAGAGAGTACGAGAGACTTGACCTCAGGAAACTAAGGACGTTTAACTCCTCACTTAGATAAAACGCACCTATCGTCACCAAACAAATATGCAATTGATTTAAATAAAACAAAGTTTAAAATTTTGTTACTTTGAGGATTATTGATAATTACACTTTTTTTTCACATATTCTTGCGCGTATTCATGAATAGTTAAATAAAAAAAATTGATTATATTTATATGTTTGGAATAATGTCTTTGGCAACTAGGATATAATAACATCATATTTTCCCTGCCGAATAATTAATATCAAGTCAATAGTAAAAGCGGCTCGAAGAGGGCATATTTTTTTTTTTTTGCCCGTCCTGGTGTCACAATCATAAAAAATAAGAAAGAAACAGTGTTGCGGTATTCATTTTATTTGTTTTTTCATTTAGTCCAGCTACTTTTTTTTTTTTGAAAGAATGAGGGCAGAGACCGGAGGCAGATAGACTCTTGCTCTAATGGCTGGTTAGACATCACGAAGATTTGAAATAATATGTATGTGTAAGGCTTCCTAATTTTCGAGCAATCATTATTTCCCTATTCCCAAAAGATGTTTTGTGCGTGTATGTGCGTGAGAAGGTAGAGGAGTGATTATGTACTTAGTGTGTGTTTAGCTGAAAGATCCTAATAACCGTGACTCCCCGTCTCATCATCAGATTTCTCATTTGCTGATACTTTACCCTCCCCCCCAAAAAAATCGATTAGCAGATTCACACTTACCAAGTCTAAAACTTTGTCTTTCTTACATCTCGTAGCTATATTTTCTTACGTGTGTGTGTGTGTGTGTGTGTGTGTGTGTGTGTGTGTGTGTGTGTGTGTGTGTGTGTGTGTGTGTGTGTGTGTGTGTGTGTGTGTGTGTGTGTGTGTGTGTGTGTGTTCTCTCAAAATATATGAAATACACTATTAGGTTGCACATCCCGGGGTAGATAGTTTTAACTATGAATATATGTCTGATTACAATTCTTCTTCTTCTTCTTCTTCTTCTTCTTCTTCTTCTTCTTCTTCTTCTTCTTCTTCTTCTTCTTCTTCTTCTTCTTCTTCTTCTTCTTCTTCTTCTTCTTCTTCTTCTTGTCAATTATTGACTCCATTAATGATTATTTGGTGATTCATACACGCAAGCACTTTCTCAAAAACACAAACGCTAATAAATCAATGCAAATTTCAATCATCTGTCAAACCGCTAATTAAGTGAAGTTGTATATTGGCATACAGAGGTCTCATGAGTGTATCGAACTGCTACCACAAGCTCAGCTGCATAAACACATACTCAAGCACAGATAGATAGATAGATAGATAGATAGATAGATATAGAGTAGATAGATAGATAGATAGATAGATAGATATAGATAGATAGATAGATAAATATATAGATAGATAAATAGATTGACAGATAGATGGCTAAGAATAGATAGATAGATATATATATATATATATATATATATATATATATATATATATATATATATATATATATATATATATATATATATATATATATATATATATATATATATATATATATATATATATATATATAGTAAGGAAGCCCATCAGAGAAACAAAACTTATAATACAATGCTATATTTCGGATCCTAACTGGATCCCTTCTCAAGGAATCCAGTTAGGATCCGAAATATAGCATTGTTTTATAAGTTTTGTTTCACTGATGGGCTTCCTTACTATTCAGTGCTGTATGCTAACAGTTTGTACTTACTTATATATATATATATATATATATATATATATATATATATATATATATATATATATATATATATATATATATATATATATATAGAGAGAGAGAGAGAGAGAGAGAGAGAGAATGTCAGTTTTTGCTTTCAAACTATTATATAGCGTAATAGACGACCTTCTTACACTTTTAGTTACTGAAACCAGACGCTTTGAAGTGAGAAGGGCTTCACTTTTGCAAGTCCTTAAATATAACTATATGATTACAGTAATAATAATCATATTTTAAGATATTAAAGAGTATTTTACCTAAAAGAACTTTAACCAGCTAAAAATATGACTCTCAGAGGTGCATAACATTAATTTTAAGTAATTGTTCTCCCTCGAGGACTGAGGAATGAGCTATTAATACCCCGCATGATTCAAGTGACCTTTATATATATCTCTCTCTCTCAAAAGCATATTAGACACACTGGTCTTCAAAAAATCATATTTGAGTGTTATTAAAATAAATAATTGAATAAAAGAAAGATTATGACCTATAATTTACGTTTTGTAGTAGAAGAATTTTTGATATGACGGATAACCTAAGAAAGAAGTCAGAAATTACGATGACTCCAAAACACACTATGAAAAGGTAAGTAATTTTTGATTCTTGAAATATATCAGATACACCAAAGAATAATTCATTAAAGTCAACTAGCCACAGAACGTCTGGACAAGATAAAACACTTATATAATACACTTTGAAAAGTTAGATAATTCTATTGTACATCTGAAAAAGTCCAGAAACATATCTCTTAAATCTTCTTCTTCTCTCGCTTTTCCCATATCTATATGGGGACGCGGTGACGGTTGCCATCTTGCGAAGGACTTGCTTTGGCAAATGTAATAGATACCCTGAGTGTATGCCCTTACTAACCTCAGTCCGTGACGGGGCGCGAACCCTCGACCTGCCCACACAGAGTCGAGGACGCTACCATTTAGCCACAGAGACTACAGAAACAAAGCTCTTAAATCAGTAATCAATAAACCACTGTTCAGCTCTATACCATAAATAACTTTATTATACACATCAATAACCCTAAATACACCTTCAGATCTTAAATAATTCCGGGAAACGCAACTAGAAAAAGCTTGTCAAGATCAGTTACCTACAGAGGACGAATAAGATAAATAAGAAGACGGATAAGATGAACTTCGAAAAGTTAGATAATTCTAAAACATACTTTGCAATACCAAAATAATTCCAAAATTAAGTCTTGCGAAGCCCTCTGAAGATCAATTTACTGCTAGAAGGTTGATGATATGTATAACACTAGTACACATTTCATAAAGCAGAAAATTCCAAATTACACCTAGAATAATTATTTATTGTACATAAATTCTGGTTTACATCTATTACCGACAAAACACCTATAAAAGATGCATCACTCCATATTTTTAGTATGACTGTGACACCAGGACGGGCCCAAATAAAATAAATAAATCTATCCTCATGGCCCAGAGCAAGAAGAAAACATAGAGACACAGAGATGGGGAGTACTGTGACTTGTCAGATGTGAAGGGATAATAAGACAATGTGTAATGAATATCCAAGAATATTCGGTGTTGATGTAGGCATAACAAGAGAACCGTAACTGAAGGAAGACTTAACATCGAACTGTCCTGGACAGTCTAATTTAAGTCCACAAGACTCTTCAGCTGTAGTATCGCAACGGGCGGTTGGTGCCATGGGCCATCCTACTACAAGGGTACCTGTTTCATACATTTCTAATTCTAATATGGCAAGTTTATTTGTTTAAACATAACTTACCAACATTTTACAAAATGTACTAAAATGTTCCTCAAATACGATAATATTCTGAAGGTCAAACTCTCTCTCTCTCTCTCTCTCTCTCTCTCTCTCTCTCTCTCTCTCTCTCTCTCTCTCTCTCTCTCATATATATATATATATATATATATATATATATATATATATATATATATATATATATATATATATATATATATATATATATATATATATATATATATATATATATATATTAACCTCTTCATTCCCCATAATTGAGGGGTTCACTATCCTAGTTAACATAATCTTTTATTTCCTTCGTTTGGTCATGAAGTTTCATGAGTAAGACACTGTGCAAAGAATGCCCACCCGAAGGTACTTAAAACAAAAAGTATCCTCTTCCTGTAGGAGGGCCAAATTTGTTTCAAGTCCTGTTTCAAAGTATTTTCTCACTCCTAAGTGATACCTTCTTTTCTCGCTTCTTTTCAAAAGTTTGTTTTATTTCGGATCCAATCACTTCAAAGAAGAGATAATCCTAATATCCCAATGATACTGATAAATCTGACGTGGTTCTGTGTATGGCTAGGATCCCACAAGGGATCCTAGCCATACACAGAACCGCGTCAGATGCGTTTATGAAATCCATTTGTGTGTCTAGCTAACTAACAATATGGCATCCTAGGTTTCTCTGTTTAAGAAATCGGGCCAATATCTAAGGATCATGAATTACTTTAGCCAAATTACAAAAATAACAATAAAATAAACTACTTTTAATAACACTTTTATTAGTAAAAAAAAAAAAACTGAGTTATGTATCTTTATAGGATTCCATTCATTGCTTAAGCGTTAGGAATTCTTCACCAGAAGAAGGATCTCAGGATATAGGATATAGTATTTCAATGTAGGCGAAGTTAATAGCTAGACTTCCCAGAGTGAAGTAAATGTTGGCAATATGAAGAGGAAATACTGCAAATATTAAAATATATTTTTCTTTTTCCTCATATACTGGTCTTTCTATGTCATCAGGGACAATTATTATTATTATTATTATTATTATTATTATTATTATTATTATTATTATTATTATTATTATTATTACATGAACTGAGGGAATTCATCTTGCGATTCCCCTGTCTTTAGAGAATCAGAAAAACGGCCCCAAAAAGTATTTCATCCTTCTATTCCGATCGTGTCAAGGCCTTTAATTTTCTCAGATGGAGCCAAAGAAGAAAGGAAGGAAAAATAAAAATAGAATTACACGGCAGACGGAGTGAGCAATATAAGAATGACCTGAAAGACGTCTTGAAAAGAAGAAGCTATCATGACTCGCGGGAAGAAAACAAATAAATACATAAACAAACAAACAAATAAATGAATATATATATGCACAAATAAACGATGATATAAATACTTAAACAAGTAAAAAAAAAAACTGGATTAACTCAATATAATTCCACCCCCAAAAAATCGTAACTACTATTTATACCTGATTATTATAGGTCAGGTAAGCTATCTGTTAAGTTAGGTTTGTTTATTATATAACAGGCATATATTAAGAATTAGGCAAATGATTGACTAGTGAGGGAGAAACCATCCTTACTTGATCAATAACTATTTCAAAAGATGAAAAAAAAAGGAAAAGACATTGAAAGAATCTAAATCTGAACACTGAGAAATAAGATCTTGAATTATGGATGATCACAATTCATTATTTTCCCTGAAGAGTAATGAGCTTCAAATTCTTCCTGAAGAAATCAAATGAGATTGAAGATAAGTACCTTATAGCCTCAAACGATTTAATGGATATTTCAGAGATTAAATCAGTGATATGTACATCTTCTTCTAAGCCTACATATTCTTTCATATTCGTTACACATTTCTTACTATCCCCTCACATCTGACGTCTTGGCGTCACATTCACACAAAAAAAAATGTCAATATAAAAATCTATGAGGTATTTCGCAGTGACAAATAAGATTTAAATTCTGAAATTGTCCATATTTATACATATACACAGTATATAAATTCTTAGCTTCATGAAGTCTGCGGAATTTACAGAGAGCGATTTTTTGAAATAAAACTAAAATAAATTTCTTATAAATCTAAAGTAAAAATTCCTCATGATTTATTACTTTCTCCATCACAGTTTAGTTCCGTCATCTGGAAAAAAAATTGTACTACTAAATTCTAGTCAAACTAACATAACGTTAAGTACAATAAGGCAACATATAAAGCAAAATCAACTGCAGTGTGAAGGAAGCCAACAAATTATACAATGCATTAACGCTATCAAGTATTCTGATGTGTTTTAGTGAACATGTCGTGTTTCTGCAAACACTTTTGGAGTTGTAGACAAGGATGAATTAAACGGTCACGTCAAGACTAATGGTTAAGGCTTTCTGAGAAGCTTAGCGACAAGGCATAATCAAAGATAAAGTGTGTCTTCAAGACATCGACGAAAGACTATATATATATCTGTGAACAAAAAGGAAAAAAAAATAGGAATGTGTATACAGTAGCTTTTTTATGATTGTGACACCAGGACGGTCTAAAAAATAATAAAATAAACAGTCCTCATCGGGCCTGGGCATGAAGAATACATTAAGTAAAGAGAAACAGACATGGGGAGTGTAATGACTTGTCAGATGTGAAGGGATACTAAAAGATGTGTAGCTTACTGAAAGAGCAACACTTTATTACATAAAATTTCTTAATTGGTACTACGATTAATGTGGTTTTCCCTCATTTTCAGTTTAGAATATGAAGGAGAAAGGATTATTAACAACAGAAAAAATACTTCAATACGACAGAAAGTTCTAAGTATCAGAAGAGTATCCCAGTTACTGTCTATAAATACTTACGTGTGTATGTTAGCATTCTCCTCTTAGCTATACTCAGATTGAAAGGAATATAATCATTCTGTCTCTTTAATATAATGTAGACTCATACAATTCTTTCCCTTTCTCTCTAATCAAAAAAAGTCTCATACAATTCTTTTTCTCTCATATCAAGTCTCATCTCCTCTCTCTCTCTCTCTCTCTCTCTCTCCTCTCTCTCTCTCTCTCTCCTCTCGCCTCTCTCTCTCTCTCCTCTCTCTCTCTATCTATCTCTAATCCGAAAAGTCTCCTACCATCGATCCATCAACTCGCCTTCACTTTCCACGTAGTGAATGATAGTATCCCTTCTGCTTGAAGAGCTAATCCATCTCGCCTTTTCCTCGAGGAGAGAGAGTGATCCTTCTGATTGAGAGAGGCTAAATCCAGTTGCCTTTTCCTCGAGAGAGAGAGGAGAGAGAGAGAGAGAAGAGAGAGAGAGAGAGGAGAGAGAGGAGAGAGAGAGAGAGAGAGAGAGAGAGAGAGAGAGAGAGAGAGAGAGAGAGAGAGAGGAGAGAGAGAGAGAGAGAGAGAGAGAGAGAGAGAGAGAGAAGAGAGAGAGAGAGAGAGAGAGAGAGAGAGAGAGAGAGAGATTCACTTTTTCCCATCATTTCAATCCAAGGCCCCTTAAATCTTGAAATCTTTTTTTCCAGATGAAATATTGGGTCAAATACAAACACACACCCACATACGCACACGCGTATGTTTATATAAACACCAAAAAGTAGAAAAAACACCAAAATGAACGAAATATCACGAAACGAAAATGCAATAAAAAAATAAAGAAATGCGATCTCTGGCAAGGAGACGGGGATACGCATATTAAGGACAACAGCAAGTAGGGAAATACTAAAAAGTTGTTAAGTATACTTAAAAGAATTTCTTTTGCTATAAGGATCATTCATAACTACACAAGTATATATACAAAAACATATATTTCAGCCACTACGCAATTATATTTGAGCGCACTGCATCTTAACAACATAATATAAACGCATTGAAATATGACAACAAACACATCTTATTACAAGCACGGACTTTAAGAACGCCCTTAATATATGTGTTTGTGTGTGTATGTGTGTCTGTTCGTATGCATGTGTGTGTACTTAGTAGAGCCAAAGCTTGAGAGGCTATCATTCTATCTCCGACCCCACACACCTAATTCTCTATTCACTGGACGTCCTGATTTAATTAGGATTACCACAAGAGAGATTTCACTATACTCTTGCTAAGAAATTATTTTTGAACATGTAGAGAAAGTCTTATATATATATATATATATATATATATATATATATATATATATATATATATATATATATATATATATATATATATATATAAGTTACCTACGAACGAAAAATGAAATGACGGAGTGCTGAGATTTTCCAGAGTGTATCATAGTCCATCTTCAGAGCACCTCTGATAATGGACAGTGATACAGACTGGAAATTCTCAGAACTCTGTCGTTTCACTTTTCCTTCGTAGCTAACCACTGTTCATCTGTGTCAAGTGTTTCTAGTTCCGTGATACACACACACACACACACACACACACACACACACACACACACACACACACACACACACACACACACACACACACACACACACACACACACACACACACACACACACACACACACACACATATATAACCAGGAAGTAAGGAAACTATACTCAGAAATTCCCTCTCCATTATATTTCATCATATTCTTTCTTGGGAGTGAGCGTTCTCATATACACAGGTTAAAATATACAAATGAATACATAAGTAAAAATAAAACTAAGAAAATCTACACCTTAAATAAATCTGCAAATATGAGGACTCCAATAGCATAATACTTATGACAAATGCTTAGGGCGGGGACAGACCCGTGATGGAACCCAACACAGGGCGTTACAAATGTCATTCAGCATTAATACCCAGCTTCAATCTATCAGTGTCCAATACCCAAGTGACATAAAAAGTAAATAACAAACTCAAACAAAGAAATTAAAAATAAATGCCACTAATAACAGTAATGCACTAAATGGCCTCAGAGGTGCACATGGTGCACACAAAATTCCTACAGAAATAACTAACTTTTCCACTACATTTTCTGCACCTCAACTTGTTTTAAATCTCTCTGCCCTGTAATTAAAAACAGCAGATCATTTTTAATATTACCTATATGAAAATTCACCCTCATACGTTAGACATGTCGTGGGAGGCGACATAATCCTAATGGAAGGAAAGAAAAACGTTTACTCTCGTATGAGGGGACTAACAAAAATATCCCTGTTGATTGGAGAAAAATAAGCCATCTGCATAACACCTCCACTTTAAAGGGGGAGACAGAGCGGGATAGGGATCTGGGGGTAGACAATCAAACAGACAATCCCTCCGTCCCAGAACTATTATTCTCTTAGTATAATTTCTTCTTTCGGATTCTCCCATTAAGGGTCGCAAAAGCGAATCAATCGTTTCCAAATCGCCCTTGCCTCGGCGTCTTTCTAAGTCACACCACATACACTCATGGTCTCTCTCACCACATCCGTAAACCTCCTCTCAAAATAGTGGCGGATAGAAGATACGAGGATGGACAAATTAACTTACATCGTGCTGAAGCTATTATTGCTATCGCCAACTTAATGGCTAAAGCAGAGGACTTCGTCATGTTTGAAAACCTACTACTACTACTACTACTACTACTATTATTATTATTATTATTATTATTATTATTATTATTATTATTATTATTATTATTGAGACAAGAGGCGACAAAAAGGGATATCCTTGATGATTGGGAATAAGAATTCCACACCTGAATTCCCTGTCGATTTCTTCTTTCACTACGCCCATTCCTACTTCATTATTGGGTCACAGTACCTAACTAGGCTCCTACATAGTCTTCGGTTTTGTGTCTGATCTGCATTCAGCCTTTTCTCTTTTAATCCTCATTCACACAATCCATCCACTTTCGTTCTGGCCTTCCTCTTCACGTCTAGAAACAACTTAGATTGCTAATGCCTTCTTACCCACGTGGCCATCATTTCTTCTTTTGGGAATTCGAGCATATATATATATATATATATATATATATATATATATATATATATATATATATATATATATATTTATTTTATTTTTTTTAAGAGTGTGACACCGGGACAAGCAGAAACTGCCCTCATTAATTAAGGCCCGGGCACGAGAAAGTACAAAGACGACGGAAAAGAAAAAGGTTAAGGACAAGGCAGAAATGTGGTAATGTCACACAAAGGAAAATCAACTTCTATGAAAAAATAATCGTGCTGCAGGAAATGTCTGAAAGGGATAGGAAAAAAAGGAGCTGATAATTATCAATCCTGACAGGAGAGGCGAGAATGTTCTGGTTATAGAGATTCCTTGTTACAATTGTGGCCAATGCTAGCTTTGAATAGGATCTGTCTTCTTGTACGAAAATATATATTACAAATAGTCCCTGATCTCTTATTATATTATGAGGGATAACAATATGGAAAGTGAAAATTATTATTAATTTTTTTGTGTGGACAGAGTGCAAATATAATGATATTCTAATAATAAATATGATTGCTGCTTGACACGCCAGTCGCCCATTTATAGGATGAATAGAGAGAAAATAGAAACAAAAAATGGAAGTGAATTTAGACAAAGAGTGACGATTATAAAGGTTTTTCATCTATTTTTCATAAATATTATATCTACCCCCCCTTTTTTTTTTTACATAAAGCTTGTGAATAATAAGTCCATTTAAGGAAAGATGTGCATATCATGTTGATGAATTATAATCCTAAAAATGGTCTTTCCATAAAAATTTTCAACCATATATAGCGAATAAAAAGTGTTTATTATACATTCCATCTTAATCTTAATCTCCCAAAAGGAGACAATTATTGATGAAGCATAAAATCCATATATTAATATAATTTTTTTACACTATTTTCCATATGATAGAACACCTACTGAACTTTCTAATCCATAAAATAAAAGTTTTTTAACAAAGTTCTCAATTATATTAAAAATTCCCCTGATTGCGGATTACTGTTGCTTTATACTGTTAAATCCCACTGGGAAAACCCTTTTAACAAAGTGTTTTATAATACTAACTCCCAAGACAAAATATTTTTTCTAAACGCTTTATTGTTACACAAAAGTTAAAGCCGCAAGAGGAATGTTTATTATATTATGCTTTTTAGCAAAAAAATCCACAAAAGGAAAGTTCTTTATATAATGGTTTTGACTACTGAAACCTCTAAAATGGAAAGCTTTTCAAAGACAAATTTAATTCCATAAATCGCCCAAATAGAAAAGATTTCCAATTATCACTTGCAAATCCAAACGTGTTCCAATCTTGTATGAAAATGTAAATTTTTCATGTACAGCATCTGATGCCAAAATCTCAAAAAAATAGGAATCTATACTGCTTTTCTGTAGCTCTAAATACGCGTCATAATGCTTTGATTTGCATAATCGATACCTCACTGGCACTGACTGGCACCTGGAACGTGCTTATTAGAGGGACGGCAACAGTACACTGGAATTTGGTGCACGAAATTCAGGATAACCGATTACAGGTACTGAACAATCCACGATGAAAGGGCAGAATCTGTTCAGCTGCTAAAAAGACATCAATTCACTTCTATACCTATATTTAAGCATATATATTTTTCAATACACTTTCAGAGAGGAATATATAGTATACTAAAGACTACGTAATATCTTGGTTTGGGTAATTTTGTTTTTGTTTTTTGAGAAGGGCCTGCATAAGAATTTTTTTTTATCTCCTCACTTTCTCCTCTGTAAAGGCTCTTTCCAAAAGGGAGAAATTGAGGAATGGTATTCAACAGTTTTCAAGAAAATATGCATTTCTTTCTTAAACTGCTCTTATGACAATATTTTCAAAGGAAATTATATATATATATATATATATATATATATATATATATATATATATATATATATGAGAGAGAGAGAGAGAGAGAGAGAGAGAGAGAGAGAGAGAGAGAGAGAGAGAGAGAGAGAGAGAGAGAGAGAGGAGAGAGAGAGAGAGAGAAGAGAGAGAGAGAGAGAGAGAGAGAGAGAGAGAGAGCAATATTACAAAATTAAGTTTTCGAGAAGGAGAAGAAGTGGAATACAAAACCAAAGGAGAGACGAAGAGTTAGAAAGAGTTTGAAGAGTAGAAGGTGGAAGAGGGTGATTGTGAGAAGCAAGAGGATATGGAGGGGAAAGTGGAGCCATAAAAGGAAGAGGAGTAGATGGAAGAGGAGAGCGAGTAGGAATAGTAGGTGAAGCATGAAGTAGGATGGGGAAAAAGCTGGAGGGAAAGAAGATAGGCGAGGAGGAGGACGAAGATGAATTACAGGTGGAGAATGAAGATGGAGGAGGAGAAAGCAAAAAAATAGAGGTTGGATGCGGAAAGAGTAGTAGTAGTAGTAGTAGTAGTGGTATTAGTAGTAGTAGTAGTAGTAGTAGTAGGAAGAAAAAAGGAGGAGGTGAGGAGGAGGAGGAGAAAGGGGAGAACGATAAGAAGAAGGAAGAAGAGAATGAAGAGGAGGAGGAGAAGGACGAGAAAATGAGATATAACTGTAGGAGAAGGAGGAGCAGGAAGAGGAAAATAAGGGAAGAGGAGGAGGAGGAAGAAGATAAAGATGTGGTGGAGGAGGAGGAAGAAATGGAGAATGAGGAGGAGGAGGAATAGGAAGTGGAGAATGAAGGGAAGGAGAAGAAGTAGGAAGCGGCAAATGATGTTGATAAGGAAGAATAGAATGATATGGAGAAGGGGAAGAGCAGGAAGAGGAGAATGAAGGGAAGGAGAAGGAGTAGGAAGAGACAAATAATGTGGAGGAGAAAGAATAGAATGATGTGGAGAAGAGGCAGAGCAGGAAGAGGAGAATGGAGGAGGAGAAGGAGTAGGAAGAGGATATGAAGAGCATGAAGAAGGGACGGAGCAAGTGAATAATGAAAAGCATGAGGAGGAGAAGGAATGAGAACAGAATGAATTGAGGGAGAAGGAAGAAGAGAATGAAGTGAGACACTTCGTTTTGGATATAAATATTACTGGCAATATGTTACAGAAACTGATGGTATCCCTTGCAAATGATGTGGTCAAATTAAATCTCATACTCTGTATCATTATATAATGGAATGTAGGGGTCTAAACGAGTTCATGTATGGTAGTATTATTGACATTGCAGAGTTGGTGTGTTATTTTATAAATAACAATATGGTTAAACGAATTATGACAAAAAATTCTAAGTTTGACATTAGAGTATAGTTTATTTATTTTCTCAGCATATTTGCTATAACTGAGATGAGATAGTGAAATGACCAAGTGTTATATTGTGTATTCTTATTAGGATTGTTAATATTATTGTAGTTTAAGTGCGTATATATAAATTTACATTGTATGTATACTTATTTAATTATATTAAATTTACGCATATGAATACGTATTCATTTATATTATGCATAAGTATTCTTATGCATAGTGATGCTTAGCTGCCAAGCCGAGAGCGAAATCTGCTTTGGTAGGCTTTCTGCAAATCAATTTTTTGCCGCGTCATGATAACGTTGATTATTTTGTGTAAACAGAGAGTTCTTCGGACTTATAATTGTCCACGTGGTCAGAACAGGATTTTTCTTGTGCTGAACGAATGATAAGAAAAAAATTTCTAAGTCTATTTTCTCAGTATATTTGCTATAGGCATAGTTCACTGTTTGAAATGATCAGTTGTCATAGTGTGTATTATTATTAGGATTGTTAATATTATTGTAATTATATTGTCATTGTCATTATTACTTGCTTTGAAGAACAAATTCCATTTGATGTAATTGCCTATTATGTTAATAAATTTTTTGAATTGAATGTTGTACATAAGTAGATCTCTCTTGTCTTGAATATTTTTTCAAGATAGTTTATTTCTACGTACATTATGTAAGTGTTGTTTAAGTGCATGTATGTAGATTTACAGACATTGTATATATACATATTCAATTATATTAAATTTACGCATATGAAAACGTATTCATTTATATTATGTTTATGTATTCTTATGAAGTGTATGTATAGCTCCCAAGTCGAGAGCGAAATATGCTTTGGTAGGCTTTCTGCCAATCAATCTTTTACCGCGTCAGGAAAACGTTGATTACTTTGTGTAAACAGAGAAATCTTCGCAATTATAATTGTCCACGTGGTCAGTAGATGATTTGTCTTGTGCTGAATGAAGATAGGATCAATTTTTCTAAGTTTTTAGAATTTAGTTCATCTATTTTCTAAGTATATTTGCTATTGGCATAGTTCACTGTTTGAAATGACCAATTGTCATATTATGTATTATTATTATTATTATTGTTAATATTATTGTAATTTTCATTGTCATTAGTTGTAGGGCGGGCTTGTTAGCTTGCAAACAAGCTCCATGTGATGTAATTACCTATTATGTCAATAAATTTTTTAAATTGAAATGAATTGAATAGAAAGTGTGAGAAGGAAGAGAAGAATAAAGTGAAGGAGGAGAGGGAGGAGGAGGAGGAAGGAAGGAAGAACAAGGACACGAGGTCGAACCAGAATCATCAAAACAGATCAATTGAGGTGCCTCGTAGGATTGTCTCCCACATTTCGGGATTCCGTGCTTTGCATTTTATTATGCCTTTCATTCGAATCCTATCTCGCTCTTTTTTACTCTCACTCCCTTATTCAACCACTCTTCTGTTCTTTTTTTTAATCCGAGTCCTTTAAAAAAAACTACTAACCTTAGCATAAGGGAAAGAAGTATTATAACGGACAATAGTCATCAAATACACTCATTCATAACCAGGGTATAAAAACAAAGCAATTAAAAACACTATTAATGACCTCTCTCTCTCTCTCTCTCTCTCTCTCTCTCTCTCTCTCTCTCTCTCTCTCTCTCTCTCTCTCTCTCTCTCTCTCTCTCTCTCTCTGACTTAATTGCTTGTCTGTGTGAGGGCGAAAACGGAAGTGTATGTCACTAACTTGACATACAACAGATAAGATCCACTGGACGAGGTGCAACCTCACTTTCTCTTTACCAGGAAAAGAAATGAAATATGATCTTGAAAAGCTTGATTTAAGCATTGCATCTCTAGAACAATTCTTTCCAGAGTTTTGTCTTAACTCGATGTGCAGAGCTTCCTCTGGTCTTCATTAGGTAAATGAAAGTATGACCTATATTCTCGAATTAAGAAGCGCTGGACACTTATGTTTCATTGGACGTTTAGAAAAAAAACAACAACAGAAAGAGCATTATTTGTCCTTATGAAAGCAAGAGCTACTGTAGATACTGTCTCACCACTGGCTCCCTCCATCACAGATACTGGTGTAATCCCTCAAAATCTTGAGTTTACAGGAGCTATATATATCTCCCAGCAGGTTCTGATGATAATATCCTATACTTTTTTTAACCTCCAGGACGAATTTCACACCCTGATCAACTGGCCCATATGTAGATCAATTGATTAATGAGCAAAAAGTTTTTCAGCTCAAAACAAGGTCTTTTAAAATTATAAAATCTAATAGGGTCTTAACTTTACCATTAACACTAAAACTACAATCAAAAGTAGTAAATCAATACTGCTATTTCGAAGTATATATCAAACATTATTAAATTCTTAAAGAATAACCATGAAATTTAAATATTCTAGTACCTTATTATTTTATAATCAAACACTTTTTTTTTTTACTAATATACAATTATTTCTTCATCTTCGAGTATATTAATTGCACCTAATATCTATAAATTTGTTTAATTTAAAATCATCATAGTGCACACACACTCAGACACACAGCACGCGCATGAGCACACACACACACACACACACACACACACACACACACACACACACAACACACACACACACACACACACTAATGAAATTCAATACTTCAAAATGTAAGGTAATGAGAATGGGTACAAGTGCAAGAAAGCCCAAGCTTGACTACTCGGTGGCTGGAATACAACTTCAAGAGACAGAAAATGAGAGAGATCTAGGAGTAAACATACTGGCAGATTTGTCTCCAGAAATACATATAAATGGCATAGTAAGGGCAGCATATGCATTCTTATCAAATGTAAGGGTAGCCTTCAGGCACATGGACAAGGAAATGTTCAGAAATATTTATGTAACCTATGTGAGGCCAAAACTCGAATATGCAGCCCCCTTTTGGAATCCGCACTTGAAAAAGCACATAGCTAAGCTTGAAAAAGTTCAAAGACATGCCACGAAACTGGTGCCATAAATACGCAATCTCAGTTATGATGAGAGGCTGAGGGAATTAGACTTACCATCACTCGAAGCTAGAAGAGTGAGGGGGGATATGGTGACAGTCTTTAAATTCCTTCATGGTTATGATAGAGTGGATAGGGATCGATATTTTGATATGGCTGGCTCTAGAACTAGAGGTCATAGTTTGAAGCTTCGTAAGAAAACTTCTTTGCAGGATGTAAGGAAATACTTTTTCAGTGTAAGAGTAGTTGATAATTGGAATTGGCTAAGCGAGGAGGTAGTTAATGCTATCTCAATCCATAGTTTTAAGGACAAGTATGATAAGTATGACTAAGTATAAAATGGAACCGATGAGGAGACGGGAAGATACGAGCTTTGGGCTCTTTCCCGTAAACACAATTAGGTAATCACAACTAGGTAATCACACATTTTCTAACTCTGTTGATCTACAGCTTCCCAATCAGGATTTCGGCTCACGAATAGGGTTTGTCTAGCATCTATCCACCAGATTCATTTGAGAATCAAGAGGGTAATGTCGTCCTTCACGTGGTAGCTCCTTTTATCTCAGCAGACTTAGTGAGTGCATCAAGACAAGTCCTTTGTGGACAATATCTTTACTAATTCGGTTTGCGAGACCTCGTGTTAAAAACAGACTACTTCTCACTGGCCAATGACTAAAAATATCTATCGATAATAATTTATATTTTGTCTATAGACTACAAAGTACGCAAAAACAAACAAACACATACATACATGCATGTGAACACACACACACACACACACACACACACATATATATATATATATATATATATATATATATATATATATATATAATAAATATATTAGAAAATGACTAAATATACCAATATATAGGTAAACAGACCGATAAAAAAATAAATAAATAAACATGAAAATAAATACCGAAGTACAAAGCGTCATTATCCTATCTCAGAAATGTATATAACACAAAAAAGAATATCCTCCTTTCTCGAAATGCTAAAATGAGAGATGAGGAATCTCCAAAAGGAAATCCTACCTTAGGCCGATTACGAGAGCTTTATTCAGGATTTACTAAACATGACATTTCTATAAGGTAAATTCCACCAAATAACGTGTTATTTATTCGTGTGAAAAGTAGTGGTAATAGATACTTAAGAAGAATTAAAATAGTATTGTACTGTCTTCCCACATAAAAGGTAAAAATGACTTAAGAAGAAATAAAATATTTCTCTTCCCACATGATGGTAATATTTGCTCATGATAAGCTGCACAAACATGCATCATTTTTGTTTTATACGATTCCACAAATAAAAATAAGTATCTCATTCTTCCCAAATGAAGGTAATTTTCTACCTTAAAATTCCACAAATAGAGCATACAGTTCTCTTCCTGCCAAACGTAAATAATAGTTACCTAAGAAAAACTTAAAAAATAAATGTGGTATTCTCTTCCCAAAATATAACCCAAATAATACGTAACATAAATCTTAATAACAGAAAGAGTGGTTTTCTCTTTACAAAATGAAAGTAAAATTTACCTAAATATGATTCCATAAAACGTTTGGAAGCCCAAAATAAAATCACATTTATATGATTTCATAAAACGTTTGGAAGCCCTAAATAAAATCACATTTATATAATTCCATAAAACGTTTGGAAGTCCAAAATAAAATAGCATTTATATAATTCCATAAAACGTTTGGAAGCTCAAATATTCCTTAAGATGTTGGAAGAAAGTGTAAACTCTAGAGTAAACTGTAGTCTAGAAGGCCCCAAGTTCGATTTTATATAGTGGCTCGTATTGCTTCTCTTCGCCAGAGCCACCTGGAGTAAAAGAATAGAAGGTAATAGTATCCCTCATATAGCAGGCTCAATTAACTCTCTCTCTCTCTCTCTCTCTCTCTCTCTCTCTCTCTCTCTCTCTCTCTCTCGAGAGAGAGAGAGAGAGAGAGAGAGAGAGAGAATCCTTTACACCAAATTTTCTTACTGAATACACTGTAGACTGAGAACAGCGACTTTAGAATTGGAAACAAAATTTTATGTTCCTTTGAACAATCAGAACCTCCAAAATGGGAGCAAAGATGATAAAGGAGAATGAGGAGCATCAATCTTTATGATTATATCAGAACTTTTGTATGGCAAGAAATGAGGCGGAATTTCATTTTGAAACTCATGTATTGTTAAAAGTTGGAGTCACCTTTATAGCATATTATTATTATTATTATTATCATTATTATTATAATCATTATTATTATTATTATTATTATTATTATTATTATTATTATTATTATTATTATTATTAATGCTACTACTACTACTACTGCTACTACTACTATTACTACTACTACTACTACTAAAACCAATAATAATAATAATAATAATAATAATAATAATAATAATAATAATAATAATAATTATAATAATAATAATAATAACAATAGTATAAATATTATTATTAATATATCTATTATTATTATTATTATTTTTATTATTATTATTATTATTATTATTATTAAAATACTGCAAAAAAGGGTGCATAAATAGAACATATGGCGGACTCTTTCCGCAGGAGCCAGGAGGGTGATCTCAACCAGAATTAAAATACTGATTGACAGGAGTGCCAACCTATCCAATTCATTGTTTCACTAAGCATTTTATAGCCTTTAAATACACGATCAAACAACCTTATCACTCCTACATCCTTTCTTAGTCTTTCTCCTACGTCATACCTGCAACACGAAAGCTGTCTCAAGTCTACAAAACACAACGTTAGATATTAGACAATAACATAAAAGAATTCGATCTATTTCCCTCAATTTCTATATTTGATCAAGTATAGATAACGACTCCCAGTATATCAAATAATCCCAGAAATTGTTAGGTTAGGTTAAGTTAGGCTAGATCAGGTTAGGTTAATACCTAATCCATACTAACCTAACATAACCTCACCTAACCTGACCTATCCTAACAATTAATATGATTATTTAATGTACTTGGAGTTGTTATCTATACTTGATCCCCTTTTTCGTCTATAATTTTCTATATATACACGCACACACATACAGATAGATAAAAACATACACTCACAGAGATATCGGGCAAAACCTTATATCTATAAATAAACATACGACTGACACAAACCAATAGAGCGACCGATAGATATGACAAAAAAATAGTAATACTAATAGTTATTCTCCCTCCTGATATCATCAATATAATGCATAATACAGTATATGCATATTTTCCCTTAATATTTACCGAAGAAAATCTAACATCAAATTGAGAATATTGAATTGAAGCAATAAACAAATATAACATGAGATTTATAAGTTAAAATAATAATAAAATTTCTATATATACCGAAGTTTACATAATATCAAACAATTACATATATATATATATATATATATATATATATATATATATATATATATATATATATATATATATATATATCAATGTAACAATATTTATAAACAAAACCCATGCTCTTCTCTCCCTGAAAAAGGGTGGCGGAGTCAAAGAAAAAACTTGACTCTTTATGGGAGGAAAATACAACGGAAGGAATTTCCATTCCCCTTGCTCCGCCCATTCAGTCATTTCTTACATGCAAAGGAACAGGTAACAAAAGGGAGGTGTTAAATGTTCTCTCAAGATGATATTTTTCCTTAAAAACTATTAATACCTGTAACCTCAGTTGTTAAATTTAATCTATTCTGTCATAAGCAACACAAATCAAAAGTTGTAGAGCGAATGGAATTAATAGCAAGATTGGAATTAATACCTGTAACCTCTGTTTTTAAATTCTGTCATAAGCAATACAAATCAAAGGTTGTAGAGCACTGGAATTAATAGCAAGACTGGATATAAAGTTATTCTCGATACGTACACAAAAAAAAAAACCTTCAAATGAGTAAAATGTTAAATACATAAAATAGCAGAATACATGCAAATAAATGTAGCCAATCTAAATTTCATTTAAAGTTTACCAGTTTATTTTGCGCACAAATACACATCGCTTTGAGTAGTCTGTAATAATTAATTCTAAACATTTTCAAATGGCAACTCTACTGCCAGCAGATATATGCTTTCTGCTAGGCCAGTATTCGCTACCGGGGAAAAAAATAAAATGCAATAGAAGCACAAGATTCAATACATTTCAAAATTCTGAAGAACGTCAAAAAAGCGTTCATAAAAATGCTTACAACTCTCCACCTCCTTTTAACTGCCTAGGAGCAATAGTTGAGACCATTTAGGATTGTTAGTGCAATATTTGAGGCCATTGAGGATTGTTAGAGCAATATTTGAGGCCATTTAGGATTGTTAGAGAAATATTCTCTCCCATAAAAAAACCATAACAACGGGTCTGGTAGCGCAACAACAAGGAAGTCTTTACGTGTTGAAGAAAACTAAAAACAGAATATAACCTCTCAAAAAAAAAACTGATCACAAATTTCTACATATATGGCAGCTGAAAAATGATGCATTCTTAGTGTCCTCTAAATAGACCGTCTTGCAGAGTAAAGAATGAAGAAGAACTCCGGGTCATATGTTTTATCACATGCTATGCAAATTGCTCCACTGACTCCTGAAATCCAATTTTGTTTAATAACACACTTAAGACATTCAGCAAATACTCGAGACTGGACATAGTTGATGACAAAATCAATATTGCGCTGACACAAGAAAGATTTTCATGACAAGAATATCAAGTTGAAGACATGACCTTTGAAGAAGTGTTAGCATTAAAATATTCTTCTCTTATACACAAAGATACACTTTTTTTTTTTGCATTGCTGAGCGCGAGTATTCGTAAAAAAAAAACCTGAAATACTGATACATAATTTTAATGCAAATTTTACTGCATTCCCCTTTGAACGAATAAGCGAAGTCGCACTATTATTAAACTCTTTCATTCCACGGCTTAAATATACTCCCTAAAATTTCTTTTTTTTATGTCATTATTACTTAAACAAGTATTTCTACTTTTTTTTTTTGGGGGGGGGGTTAAACTTTACGGCAAGTGTATATATTCTTTTAAATGTTCTTTCCATGTCGCTGGTGTTTACGAAAGTATAAATTCGTAACTTGAAAAGTAAACAGCTTATGTTTGAGAAGTTCTGCACTTTTACAGCTCGGACTTTGCTGTAAAATACTTGCACGAAAGTTTGATGTGTTCAAACTACTGAACATATTGCTAATGGCTTTACGCATCTTCACTTCTGTTCTAAATATCTTGAGTTTTCAATGCGCTCTACTTCCATACAACACCGATTCCATCTAGTGATGTTCAAATGGAAGCACTATCAGTCACTGTTCTTTTATTTCTGCATATATATATATATATATATATATATATATATATATATATATATATATATATATATATATATAATTTATTCACGGATAAGTTTCGACACGTCCTATTTCGACCTTACCTAAAGCTGAGCTCGTGGAAACTGTTCCACAATACACCTACACATCTAATACCTTATTCATTACACCTAATGAAAAGCTATACTCTTCTCTTTATCCTCATGTGTTTCTGGATATGGAAAAACCGTAAATACCACTAAAGGTAATTAAATTAAGGCTTTCCTGAGTGAAGGCCAGGCGCTATAACTGCTGATCTATGGGAAAGTAGTAAAACATTACGTAGGAAATCATGAAAAATAACATTTAAAATTTAAAAGGCAAAACACAAGTATAAACATCGGAAAAGAAAACATTATTATTTGTATTTCCTACGATGCTAAAAAAAAAAAATACACAACGTCTATTATATTAGTGCGAGATTTCTGACGTTCGAAACCAATCAACAACGACCGGGTGTTCCTCGGATTTATTGCATAAAAAAGCCAATAACTACATTCTTTGAATTAGCTGTTAACATTATTTCAATCAATTGTATCATTTTTCACTTCATTATAATTCCTTAACGGGTTAGTATTCACATTTGGTTTGGTTAGATTAATATCTCTCATATCATATCAATTTCAACGGGTTAAAACATCGGCTTATTACCCCAAATATAAGTTGAGATAAACACAGCATTTGAGTATTAAATGAAATCCCCCACCTAGGAAATGCGATTAATTACAGGTAGGCGAAAGTAGGTTATAAAACCTCTGTCTGTTTATAAAAATCATGGGCCGCTGACTATATATATATATATATTATATATATATATATATATATATATATATATATATATATATATATATATATATATATATATATATATATATATATATATATATCAAATAAGCACATTACATAAGTCCTAGGTTCGAGTCCCGGTCGGGGTAAAAAAAAAAATTATTCATATATATATATATATATATATATATATATATATATATATATATATATATATATATATATATATATATATATATATATATATATATATATATATATATATATATATATATATATCAGGAGATATAGAGAAAGATAAGGAATATGAGAAAAATATAAATAACAACAGAGGCTCAGATATATGCCACGAACACATATATATACATAAATATATGACAAAGACTCTCTTGGATACAATGCACAATCGAAACTAATACTCCAAGCATATCTTACCAAAATGTACAAATAATTAAAAAGTTCTAACAAGAAAATGATATACAAACAAATAAATACACAGAAGAAATGGATACCGTGAACATCGATATTAAGTTTTCTTTCTTTTAATTTCACTTATTTATATCAGAATGTGCATTAATTATCTTCTATAAGCATAATTTTATTTAGTCCCTCTATGCACACAAATAGTTATTTTCATATATATATATATATATATATATATATATATATATATATATATATATATATATATATATATATATATATATATATATATATATATAATCGAATTAAGTACACATGTTTTAACAAACAAAGCAAGTGACAAAATTTGAGAGAATTCCGAAATAACTTTCCAATATCAATAATCAATAAGCAGTAACAAAACTTGTTGAGAAATATATCAACGACACTTTGTTAAAAGTTTACTTACATGTATAGATTCAGACCTTTTCTGCTGTGATGTCATAGTTATATAAACAAAAATATATTTTCCAAGAATATCAAGTCACAATATGTATAATCGTTAATCCTTAATTACTTTCTTATGAATAATACATTAACAAGTATTGATAATAAAATTACTTTTTCTGCAAGTACATTGAGATCACTTTGCTATGCCTAGCGATATCGTACGACACCAGGTAAGTATGTCTAGTTGTAAGCATTAAAAAGGTATATTAACTGTTGAAAATGACGTACACAGAGAGCGGTGATATCCCGCAAAAAAAATATGGGATCGGTGTCCCTCCCTTAGCGTTAATTTCGCTACCACTCAGCACACTGTCCGGACGAGCACTGAGTGAGGAGCATGAATACACACCGGCTCTATTCCCCTCCTGAGTTGGCCGGGTGGGTGTCTCTCTCTCTCTCTCTCTCTCTCTCTCTCTCTCTCTCTCTCTCTCTCTCTCTCTCTCTCTCTCTCTCCTGCCACACACCCTCCAGCTCCCACGAAGCGGAGGTCGCACTAACCTCAATACGAACGGTAAAAAGAGATGGGAGATTTCTATAAGAACGTGGGTGTGAATTTTGAAAGTAAAATTAAGGGTCTTCCAATAACGGCAGGTGTGAAAATCTGTGGAATTCAGAGCGAAAAGAAAATACATTTTTATCTTAACCCTTTCCTCTCA
>JAXCGZ010019189.1:0-7500 GCA_037179515.1 Halocaridina rubra
ATAGAATTAGAGGAAAATATTTTTTCCCTGGAGCAGGTATGAAGAAGGTGGGTGAGTCAATAAATAGCTGGATTGAGAAAAAGATGTTGTTTGTTTGATAGCTGGGGGAAATGACGTGCAGGATGGTAGAAGTGAAGAGCTGATTAGGTTGTATAGACAAGCCCTGGATAAGATCAGGAAAAGGGGTGCAGTTCCTGTGATGTGTGGTATTCTCCCTAGGCTTAGCCAAAGTTCAGAGTGGTGGTCTCGAGCTATAGGAGTAAATGCTAGGATGAAAGTCTTCTGTCGGGAAAATAATATAGGTTTTATAGACGGGTGGGATCACTTCACTAGTCGTAAGCATATGTATGCAAGGGATGGAGTGCATCTTTCTAATTCAGGTGTCTCGGTATTGGCTGGTATGATAGACAGAGAGGTAGGGGGGGTTTTGTTAGACACAAATAATGAAATGAATAATACTTGTGCAGAGAAATTAGTCAGTAAGGGTTCAGTAAATAGTGGGTCAAATAACTGGGAGTCTAAGGATAAGAACCATTTGTTACATAGAACAAATATTAACAAAAAGAATAGCCACAAGAAGGGTAAAGCTAGAGAAAGTTTAAAAGTATATTATACAAATAGCCGTAGTTTAGGTAACAAGATAGAAGAACTGAGAGCCATAGTATGTAGTGAGAGACCGGATATAATATGCATTAGTGAAAGTTGGATTAATTTAGAAAGCAAACACCTTAAAGCTGAGTACATAATTACAGGATATAAACTTTATAATGCTGATCGTAGTGCAGATAGAAGAGGGGGAGGGGTAATTATGTATATTAAAGATAGCCTCAGAAGCTGCATTAAGTCTGGAATTAAGACAAATCTAAATTCAGAAACCTTATGGGTTGAAATTAAAAATAATATAGAAAGTCTAGTTGTAGGAGTAGTCTACAGACCACCTGATCTAGACAATATAAAGTCGCAAGTTATATACGATGAAATTTCTAAAGTGACCAGGTCAAATAGAGTTTGCATTGTAGGCGATTTTAATTTTAGACATATTAACTGGGAAACCATAACAGGTGATAGTAGCTCTAAGGAGTTTTTGGAAGTAGTAGAAGACAATTTCCTTTCTCAGCATGTACTTGAAGCAACACGGGGGGTGAATACACTAGATTTAGTTCTTAGTAATAGAGAGAATATGGTTACAAATTTAGAAGTTGGTGAACCATTGGGCAACAGTGACCATGATTCCATTAGATTTAACATAATTTTCAAGGAAACTATAAAGGAAAATAAGAATATTGTTCCAAACTTTAGAGCAGGAGATTTTGAGGGCTTAAAAACTAAATTATCTAATGAGGTATGGGAAGGGATTTCTGGGGTACAGATGTGGGTAGTTAATCCAGCAGGTCAGGTCGCAGGTAGCGGATTACCCCGAAATTTGAGTACCACATGCCAAGGATTATCACAAGATAAGATCAATACATTAAATTCTCTCACAGGAAAGAACAGCAGTCCGTCAGTTAATATAAATTTGGATGAGGAATATAACAATTTTGTCATGACTCTTAAGAATAGTCAGAGAGACTATATTCCCATGAAACATTGCAGATCAAGAAAAAATGACCCTAAATGGATGAACAATAGAATAAAGAATCTTATAGGTATTAAAAGAGGAATATACAGGAAACTAAAAAGAGGTGAAGAGCAGGTGAGGCAGCAATATATACAGTTAAACAGGGAAGTTAAAAAGATAGTTAGAGAGTCGAAAAGAAAATACGAAGTTAGAATAGCAGGAGAAGCTAAAGAAAATCCTAAAGGGTTTTATCAACATTATCAAACAAAATTTAAGGAAAAAGTCGGACCAATTGAAGTAGCCAATGGCCATATCACAGATGACGATAAAGTGATGTGTACATGTTTAAATGATTATTTCTTATCTGTATTTACCAATGAAAACTTGGAAAATATTCCGGAAGTAGAATCCATTTACAGAGACAGTCCCGATAATATACTTAGTTCAATAAATATTACGAGAGAGGAGGTAATAAAAGAAATAGATAAATTAAAGGCTCATAAATCTCCGGGACCTGATGGAATATATGCTAGAATATTAAAGGAATGCAAGGAAGAGCTTAGTTGTCCACTAACTGCATTATTTAATAATTCAATAAAATTAGGATCGGTACCCATGGAGTGGAAATTGGCAGATGTGGTACCAATATTTAAAAAAGGAGAACGAGTTAAAAAGAATAATTATAGGCCGGTAAGTTTAACGTCAACAGTGGGTAAGATTCTAGAATCCATAATTGCAAATAAAATAAGGGCACATCTAGAATTACACAGACTGATAAAACTTTCACAACACGGGTTTCTTAAGGGTTTTTCGTGCCTTACAAACTTACTGTCTTTTTATTCAGAAGTTTACGAGGCAGTAGATTGTGGCAAAGAATATGATACAATATATCTAGATTTTAGCAAAGCTTTTGATAGAGTTCCTCACAAAAGATTAGTTAAAAAGCTGGAAGCTCATGGTATAGGAGGAGCTGTTCTCAGATGGATCAAACAATGGTTAAAAGACAGAAAACAGAGGGTTTGCATAAATGGAGAGAAATCAGAGTGGGGCTCGGTTACTAGCGGGGTACCACAAGGCTCGGTACTGGGTCCCCTATTATTCATCGTATATCTAAATGATCTGGATTCGGATATCAGTAGTAACCTAAGTAAATTCGCAGACGACACTAAAATAGGTAGAACTATAAATGGAAAAGAAGACATTCATGCTTTACAGGAAGATCTAAATAGATTATCTGAATGGTCGGACAAATGGCAAATGGAATTTAATGTTGAAAAATGTAAAGTAGTTAAAATGGGTACTATAAAAGACAATACTAGTTATAAGCTAAATAACCATGAAATCATGAGTTCTCAGTGTGAAAGGGATTTGGGAGTTCTTGTGAGTAGTAGTCTTAAGCCAAGAGAGCAATGCACAGCAGTCAGAAATAAAGCAAACAGAATTTTAGGATTTATCTCAAGAAGCGTTAGCAATAGGACGGAAAAAGTTATTTTGCAGCTCTATCTTGCATTAGTTAGGCCCCATTTAGATTATGCTGTGCAATTCTGGTCACCCTATTATAGAATGGAAATTGAATCCTTGGAGAGAGTGCAGCGAAGAATGACCAAGATGATACACAATATCAGAAATCTACCATATGAGGACAGATTAAAAAAACTTAATCTACATTCTCTAGAGAGGCGAAGAGTTAGGGGGGATATGATTGAAGTGTATAAATGGTTTAAAGGGATTAACAAGGGAGATATTAATACAGTTTTAAAAATTCATGATCAAACCAGAACTCGTAATAATGGATTTAAGCTTGATAAATTTAGGTTCAGAAGGGAAATTGGTAAAAATTGGTTTGGTAATAGAGTAGCTGATGCATGGAACAAGCTTCCTAGTAGGATAGTAAATGCCAATACCTTAGACACCTTCAAATGTAGATTAGATAGACATATGACAGAGGTAGGGTGGGTATGAATAGGTTAGTGCTTATTAGAAAATCATAAAAAGAAAAATAGAATAAATAAGTAGAGTAGAATAGAATAGGTTAGACATGCTGAAAATACAATTCAAAAATGGAGCTGCCTCGTGTGTGCCAGTAGGCATGTTGCAGTGTCCTCTATTCTTATGTTCTTATGTTCTTAAATGGACTATGAACCATACAAACATATATTTACATACATACATAAATGCATGGATGTATACATGCATGCATGCATACATACGTACGTACGTGCGTGCGTGGTTGCATGCGCGCATACATATATGCATACATACATGCGTATGTATGTGCTTGCGTGTGTGCGTGCGAACATAAATACATGAATACATACATACATACATACATACATACATACATACATACATACATACATACATACATACATGCATACATACATACATACATACATACATACATACATACATACATACATACATACATACATACATACATACATACATACATACATACATTCATATATACATACATACACTGTGCATGCATACATACATTGCGAATTTCACTATAAAGTGCCTTCGGCACAAAGATAATGCATATATGTAACTATAAACAATTACTCCTAACTAAATTTCTACAATTTTGGAATAACATTTCCATATTACTGTGCGAGTATTGAAGAAGCCTCAAGTCCTTGGGACAATAGTAAATATATACACGAATAAAATAATATAATACATTGAGACTTTTGATAAACTTTTAATAGAACATACGTTTAACAACATGACCCACATCCAGAAGGTACCGAGTCTGACCCCTCAGTGTAATGTTACATAATGTCTCAACCATCTGCATCTGTTGGGAGATATGATGGAGAGAGTAAAGGTTTCCGCTTGTAGTGCAGGTACCCCTTGTCAACTCAATAACTTCGGTGAGTACGACATTAACATTATGTCCTTATCTTTTTGAGCTTATACGTTATATAATGAAACCCGGCACTCATACTGCTTAGAGGAGGAACATGCAATTATCAACGGCAGGTACTCTCAAGAAAACTCGATGATCTTGGAAGGCAGACGTAGTGGTGTTTGTTTTCAAGGTACGAGTGACAGGTAGTATATACCCCAAAGCCCTTAGAAATTCAGAGCCTATCTCATTCTGACTGCTTCTTATTCTCTTCTGTTTTTTTGCTGTGTGGCAGCCAAATCCTAACATTCTCTTCTGGCTGTTTGCTGTTTGGCTATCTAATTTTAAGTGAGCACTGAACTTAAATCTAAATCTCTAGAAACTACAAAATACTCAAACGTGGGCGGAGTTGGGGAGGTCTATCTATACTTACCTAAGCCAATAACATACAAACTTGACTGATATCTTGCTTCCCGTTGCTTGCCTTGCTCTATGGAGAAGTCCCAGAACATATGACATGGGTAGTGACAGTTAGCCTTTCCAGGCCAAAGCTTCCCCTGGTGGCGCTGCCAATTCGCGTGACTTTCGTACCCAGAAAGAATTTGAGCTTACCCAGCCAACTTCTGGCTAAAGTGAGCGAAAAGTCCACGCCATGTGGTCCTGGTTTCTAGACAATGCGGACAATTAAATGTACAAGGAGGCAAAAATACACTATACGATAATTTTTCGCTGAAGTATCAGGAAACTAATATAACAGACTTTTTCAAATGTGCAATATCAACAAAATTTCATCTCTACTAAATATGATGACATTAATAACAACAATAATAGCATCAATGACTAAAATAGTATCAATAATAGCAATAGCAACAACAAAATCGAAAATAGCATTATGATCAATAAATACCAGTATGGAAATCATTACAGTTAAAAAAATGAAAAACTATGCTTCTATAACAATCCTACTTCTCAGGAGGGCATTGGGGCATTTCTTATAATTAAAACATATGAAATGAAAATTCAACACTTCCAAAATGTGGCTACCGTTATGGCTGAATGCAACTTCTCTTGACTTTTTCCGTTATCCTCATCATGATGTAGCACTTCCTTCACCACTGCATTCCCATGTCCTGTTAGGATCAGGTCGTACCTACAGCCGGCCCCGGACAAGTTCTCATGGGGTACCGCTCTTACTCCTTCCTCAGGAGGACCCCCGGAAGGACACTGGTCTCACTCTGCAAGCATGCTCTGCAATCAGAGATACATAGAACAGAAAGAGCCTACATGGGAGTCGCGTATACAGTTACACCTGATATTTCAAGCGTGCATGAGTACTAAGCCTATACACACACACAACCGAGACTTCAGGCAAGCTCTGTATCTGTAAATGTTTGCAATTTTTTAATAGGTAAAAATAAAAGAAGCAAAAGAAATTGCAATTCTGTTAAGCAAGAGGCCAGTGGCTGGTAGTGCTTGATTTAGTAGCAAACGCAAATAAAGTATTATAAATGACTTGAAGACTTTCATTATGTGAGTATATTAAGTGATCACAAAAGGCAAGCGCTAAAAATATTATTAAAAAAACTTCTCACAAGGTTACAAATTTCTTGGAACGTTAGAGGAAGAATTCTAGCTACATAAACTAAGTCCCCTTGACTTATTATTGAGAGAGAGAGAGAGAGAGAGAGAGAGAGAGAGAGAGAGAGAGAGAGAGAGAGAGAGAGAGAGAGAGAGAGAGAGAGAGAGAGAGAGAGAGAGAGAGAGAGAGAGAGAGAGAGAGAGAGAGCATATAAAAATGAAATAAAAGAACAAATTAAAAGTGATCATTAAAGTTAGGTATAGTGCCTTTAAAATAGTAACCGCATGGCTTAGGTTTATGCCAGCAAAAGTCAGTATTCAGCTGAGTAATGCGATTATGATTTGGTTTACAAAGTAAATATTAATAAAAACTTACAAAAAAGTCAAACAAGGATTCTGCGTAAATATAACAATGGAAATAGGATACACACAGAAACACAGAGCACAGGAAAATAGCCACATTACACAGGAATATGAACATAATAATTGCTTACAGTATTAGGGAACAAACAATACACACACACACACACACACACACACACACACACACACACACACACACACACACACACACACACACACACACACACACACACACATATATATATATATATATATATATATATATATATATATATATATATATATATATATATATATATATATATATATATACATATATATATATATATATATATATATATATATATATATATATATATATATATATATATATATATATATATTTATATATATATATATATATATATATATATATATATATATATATATATATATATCTCACCAACTTTGGAGGAGCACCAAGGCAAAGCAAGAATAAAACAATCTTTGATGAGGACAGTCGCCTGGAAAAGGAAATTATAACTCATAAATAATTACTTTTCCTAAAACAAATTCTTTTGTTCAGTCAATTTTACCACTTCAGAGACTCTTTTGTCTCAATTCTTTATTATCAAAATATAGCAAGGTGGTCATGAATATTTCTGTTGTTTGTTTTTTAGTGATAAGCTCGGATTTCCTGTAAACTAATCTAAACTATGAGACAGACAAATTTCATTGCTACTTAATCTAAACTCTGCTTTATCATGTGTAGCACTCTAATATGCAAAAACTCTTCATATAATAATAAAACTAAACTATTCATATAATAATAAAACTAAGTCATGTATACTTTCTGGTAAAATTAGAAAAAAAATAATAAACAGTCAATATACAAAAAAAAAAATAGAGAAGGGGTCTACCTCACACCTGCCATGCTCTTATTAGACAAACCAAAGGGGCAAATTTTGATTAGGGAAAAATCAACCTTATCTCGAGAAGCAGTTACATAAACCAACAACCTTGATTTCACTAAAACTAGTAAGGTAACTGTTTAAGACATAATGACACTTATGCAACGACCTAATAAAGCACGGTATTAGCTAGGCATAATGGCACCAAAAATACACTAATTTTAAATTTCCCTCTGGCAATAATATACTACCACCCCTGG
>JAXCGZ010019189.1:12500-20000 GCA_037179515.1 Halocaridina rubra
TATAGCTAGGAATCGCTGTACTGCTCAGATTCGAAGGTCTAAGGCTTCCTTTATAAGAAGGAAAGTTGATGACCTTAACTCCTCTCCCACTAACAAATGCTTCTGGTCCTTAGCCAAAAACCTCTCCAAAAACTTCTGTAACTCAAGCTTTCCCCCTCTCATTCGTTCTGATGGTGCTATAGCTTGCTCTCCCACTGACAAAGCCACTCTCTTTGGCTCTCATTTTTCTGCCAACTCTTCTATCAACAATTCCAGCGCACCTGTTCCTTAATCTTTACCCCTCTCTAACCATATGCCCTACCTTATCCTTTCTTCATGCAAAGTTCATAAGGTTCTTTGCTCGCTAGAGACGAACAAGGCATCTGGTCCCGATGGCATCCCTGCAAGGTTCCTTAAGCAGTCTGCAGATGAACTGGCTCCCGTGCTTTGTCGTCTTTTTCATCTCATGCTGTTAACCAGTATCTATCCTTCATATTGGAAGCATGCTCTAGTTCAACCTATTCCTAAGAAGGGTGACCGCTCTATTCCTTCTAACTACCGACCTATTGCTAAAGTCTTTGAAACTTTGCTCAATTCTCACTTCTTGAAATGCCTTGAATCTAACTCACTTATCTCCGATCACCAGTATGGCTTCAGCAAGGCAAGATCTACTGGTGATTTCCTGTCCTATCATACTCAGGTATGGTCATCTTTTCTGAGGAACTATGGGGAATTCTTTTGTCCCCGCCCTTGATATCTCTAATGCTTTTGATAGAGTCTGGCACAAGGCTCTGTTGGCCAAACTCCTTGCCTATGGCTTTACCCCTTCTTTCTGTTCTCTGATTTCCAGTTTTCTTACGGACAGTTTTATATCTGTAGTTGTTGATGGCACGACATCTAGCCCATTCTATGTTACCAGTGGTGTTCCACAGGGCTCTGTTCTTTCACCAACTCTGTTCCTTCTCTTCATCAATGATCTTCTACAATCCCCATCTTCCTCTCTTCTTCATGCCTTTGCTGATGATTCTACCCTTCACTTTTCCTCTGCATTTTCTTCACAACCTTCATATGCTACTCGTAATCAATCTAGTATCACTCTTTCTCCTACTCTTAACTCCGATTTGCAGAGAGTATCTGAATGGGGCATTAAAAATTTAGTTAAATTCAACGCCTCCAAGACAGTTTCTGGCTATCTCTTTATCTTCTTCTCCTCCTGATAACCCTATTGTCTTCGAAATTAATGAAATTTACCCCCTTAACTCCAGCAACATATTAAGAATCCATTTAGCCTCTAACTTGTCTTGGAGGAATCACATAATCCAAATTTCTAAATCTTTATCCAAAAAATTGGGGGTTTTGTTTCGTTTTCGTCATTACTTTTCCTCCTTGTAGTTACTTAAAATTTACAAAGGTCTTATCCGTCCCTGCTTAGAATACTGCTCACACATCTGGGGTGTTTCTTCCTTTACTTATCTTCTTGATAGGGTTGAATCTAAGGCAGTCAGACTCAATAATGATCCTTCTCTTACTTCTAACATGGATTCTCTCTCTCTTCGCCGTAAGGTATCTTCTCTTTCACTTTTCTATCACTACTACTTCCATCGCTGCTCTGATGAGTTGGCGAGTTGCATCCCTCCCCCACTGCCGAGGCCACGTAACACTCGCCAAGCGGCCTCATCTCACAGGTACTGTTTGGAGATTTGTAGTTCGAGGATTGGTCGGTGAAGCAACTGCTTCTTCCCATCTACCTCCAGACTCTGGAACTCTCTTCCTTCTTTTGTCTTTCCTAATTCTTAGGACCTTTCATCCTTCAAAAAGCAGATCTAACATCATCTCAGAGTCTAGTCCTCCATATCTCTGGGTCCTCTGTACTTTGACCGTTTTTTTCTGTCTATCCTTTTCCTTTGTGTGACATTGTCTCATCTCTGCCCTGTCCTTAACCTTTTTCTTTTCCTTCGTCTTGGTATTTTCTCGTGCACGGGCCTTTATTGATGAGGGCAGTTTCTGCCTGTCCCGGTGTCACACTCATAAAAAAAAATTCAAAGCATTCCTCACCATCATCCCCTCACCGATAAATCAAAATACCGAACTGAAGGAATTGCTGTCAATATCCCGTCACCAACTCGCATAGGTTGTACCGTTGTCTTTCGTATCAGTCACACACAGGATTGAAGTAAAGGCACAGTTAAGGATCTTATTTTTATAAATCTAAAACTGACCCTGAGGATGTAACCTGATGTTAAGCATGAACATATTTTCATAATAACTCCCCATAGTGCACAACACACTACTATAAAGCCCGCATTAACTGCATATATATATATATATATATATATATATATATATATATATATATATATATATATATATATATATATATATATATATATATATATATATATATATATATATATATATATATATATATATATATATATATATATATATATATATATATATATATTTATATATATATATATATATATATATATATATATATATATATATATATATATATATATATATATATATATATATATATATATATATATATATATATATATATATATATATATATATATATATATATATATATATATATATATATATATATATATATATATATATATATATATTATATATATATATATATATATATATATATATATATATATATATATATATATATATATATATATATATATATATATATATATTGAGAATTTTGATTAAAGTAAGTTTTCACAAAGTCTTAATCAAGTCGTCAATAATTTTTCACTGAATTTTTCAAGAAGTATTTATTAAGTCTTCAATAAGTCTACAAAATGTAGCCTCTTTGTTTCACATGCCCTCCCATCGCTGATCCACATTTGTGACCCTTTGGAGTGAAACATCGCTTCTTCACCTTGTCTCTCCATGCCAGTTAGCCTCCCAAGATAATGCCCAACAAACCCGTGCAGGTCTCCCTGCCCTTCAAACTGGCTGCTATGTCTCCCGATACCAGTTAGAGCTGCCCTTCCAAAGACACCAAAAAGATAGAGACGGAACATGTTGCTAATTTGCTCTCCTCACTATATCACCTTGCACTGACTCCCTTCATTGTCTACTTTACCGCAAGCTCTCCGCCGTAAAGGAAGACCCAGCAAACCAGTACAGACCTCTCTGCTCTTCAAGTTGGCTCCTTTGTCTTCCAATGTCAATTAGTGCTACTTTTCCGCACTCCAACGAGATGGAGACGGACACCTTCATTTCCAAGGCCGAGCCCATATTAGATGTATGGACGGCATCCTGCTGGACCCGATGGCCAAACAAGGCATGTGTCCCCGCTGACTCAGTGGTCTCGGTAATGTATCCCTGCTTTTCAGACTCGCTTCTACACCTTCCAACATTAGCTAATTCCACCTTACAGGAAGCCAATGAGATGGAGATGGATACAGTCATCTCCGAAGCTGACACCCTTACTACATGCATAGAGGGCCCAATAAAGGTCTTGGCAAGGTCTCCCTGCCCACATTGCCATGTATATATATATATATATATATATATATATATATATATATATATATATATATATGAATCTTTTTTTTTTTTTTTTTTTTCTTACCCCGACCGGGACTCGAACCTAGGACTTATGATTACTAAGTCAAGGCGCTACCACTACACCACAGAAGGTTAAAAGGAACCCAACCTTATAGCTTATATCTGCTATACTTAGGAATGAACGCATTCTAACTGAATGCCACTATGTTCATATTACAGATTCCCCAACCTCACTCGTGGCTTCATTTTAGCATTTAATTCAAATCCCAAGCTCATTCGGGCCATGAAATTATCAAATAAGCACATTACATATGTGAAAACATGAATCATTTTTTTTACCTCGAGCGGGACTCGAACCTAGGACTTATGATTACTAAGTCAAGGCACTACCACTACACCACAGAAGGTTAAAAGGAACCCAACCTTATAGCTTATATCTGCTATACTTAGGAATGAACGCATTCTAACTGAATGCCACTATGTTCATATTACAGATTCCCCAACCTCACTCGTGGCTTCATTTTAGCATTTAATTCAAATCCCAATCTCATTCGGGCCATGAAATTATCAAATAAGCACATTACATATGTGAAAACATGAATCATTTTTTTTTACCCCGACCGGGACTCGAACCTAGGACTTATGATTACTAAGTCAAGGCGCTACCACTACACCACAGAAGGTTAAAAGGAACCCAACCTTATAGCTTATATCTGCTATACTTAGGAATGAACGCATTCTAACTGAATGCCACTATGTTCATATTACAGATTCCCCAACCTCACTCGTGGCTTCATTTTAGCATTTAATTCAAATCCCAATCTCATTCGGGCCATTAAATTATCAAATAAGCACATTACATATGTGAAAACATGAATCATTTTTTTTACCCCGACCGGGACTCGAACCTAGGACTTATGATTACTAAGTCAAGGCGCTACCACTACACCACAGAAGGTTAAAGGGAACCCAGCCTTATAGCTTATATCTGCTATTCTTAGGAATGAACGCATTCTAACTGAATGCCACTATGTTCATATTACAGATTCCCCAACCTCACTCGTGGCTTCATTTTAGCATTTAATTCAAATCCCAATATCATTCGGGCCATGAAATTATAAAATAAGCACATTACATAAGTGAAAACATGAATCATTTTTTTTACCCTGACCGGGACTCGAACCTAGGACTTATGATTACTAAGTCAAGGCGCTACCACTACACCACAGAAGGTTAAAAGGAACCCAACCTTATAGCTTATATCTGCTATACTTAGGAATGAACGCATTCTAACTGAATGCCACTATGTTCATATTACAGATTCCCCAACCTCACTCGTGGCTTCATTTTAGCATTTAATTCAAATCCCAATCTCATTCGGGCCATGAAATTATCAAATAAGCACATTACATATGTGAAAACATGAATCATTTTTTTTACACCGACTGGGACTCGAACCTAGGTCTTATGATTACTAAGTCAAGACGCTACCACTACACCACAGAAGGTTAAAAGGAACTAAACCTTATAGCTTATATCTGCTATACTTAAGAATGAACGCATTCTAACTGAATGCCACTATGTTTTTACCCCGACCGGGACTCGAACCTAGGACTTATGATTACTAAGTCAAGGCGCTACCACTACACCACAGAAGGTTAAAAGGAACCCAACCTTATAGCTTATATCTGCTATACTTAGGAATGAACGCATTCTAACTGAATGCCACTATGTTAATATTACAGATTCCCCAACCTCACTCGTGGCTTCATTTTAGCATTTAATTCAAATCCCAATCTCATTCGGGCCATTAAATTATCAAATAAGCACATTACATATGTGAAAACATGAATCATTTTTTTTACCCCGACCGGGACTCGAACCTAGGACTTATGATTACTAAGTCAAGGCGCTACCACTACACCACAGAAGGTTAAAGGGAACCCAGCCTTATAGCTTATATCTGCTATACTTAGGAATGAACGCATTCTAACTGAATGCCACTATGTTCATATTACAGATTCCCCAACCTCACTCGTGGCTTCATTTTAGCATTTAATTCAAATCCCAATATCATTTGGGCCATGAAATTATAAAATAAGCACATTACATAAGTGAAAACATGAATCATTTTTTTTACCCCGACCGGGACTCGAACCTAGGACTTATGATTACTAAGTCAAGGCGCTACCACTACACCACAGAAGGTTAAAAGGAACCCAACCTTATAGCTTATATCTGCTATACTTAGGAATGAACGCATTCTAACTGAATGCCACTATGTTCATATTACAGATTCCCCAACCTCACTCGTGGCTTCATTTTAGCATTTAATTCAAATCCCAATCTCATTCGGGCCATGAAATTATCAAATAAGCACATTACATATGTGAAAACATGAATCATTTTTTTTACACCGACCGGGACTCGAACCTAGGTCTTATGATTACTAAGTCAAGGCGCTACCACTACACCACAGAAGGTTAAAAGGAACTAAACCTTATAGCTTATATCTGCTATACTTAAGAATGAACGCATTCTAACTAAATGCCACTATGTTTTTACCCCGACCGGGACTCGAACCTAGGACTTATGATTACTAAGTCAAGGCACTACCACTACACCACAGAAGGTTAAAAGGAACCCAACCTTATAGCTTATATCTGCTATACTTAGGAATGAACGCATTCTAACTGAATGTCACTATGTTAATATTACAGATTCCCCAACCTCACTCGTGGCTTCATTTTAGCATTTAATTCAAATCCCAATCTCATTCGGGCCATGAAATTATCAAATAAGCACATTACATATGTGAAAACATGAATAATTATTTTTACCCCAACCGGGACTCGAACATAGGTCTTATGATTACTAAGTCAAGGCGCTACCACTACACCACAGAAGGTTAAAAGGAACTAAACCTTATAGCTTATATCTGCTATACTTAGGAATGAACGCATTCTAACTGAATGCCACTATGTTCATATTACAGATTCCCCAACCTCACTCGTGGCTTCATTTTAGCATTTAATTCAAATCCCAATCTCATTCGGGTCATGAAATTATCAAATAAGCACATTACATATGTGAAAACATGAATCATTTTTTTACCCCGACCGGGACTCGAACCTAGGACTTATGATTACTAAGTCAAGGCGCTACCACTACACCACAGAAGGTTAAAAGGAACCCAACCTTATAGCTTATATCTGCTATACTTAGGAATGAACGCATTCTAACTGAATGCCACTATGTTCATATTACAGATTCCCCAACCTCACTCGTGGCTTCATTTTAGCATTTAATTCAAATCCCAATCTCATTCGGGCCATGAAATTATCAAATAAGCACATTACATATGTGGAAACATGAATCATTTTTTTTACCCCGACCGGGACTCGAACCTAGGACTTATGATTACTAAGTCAAGGCGCTACCACTACACCACATGATTCATGTTTTCACATATGTAATGTGCTTATTTGATAATTTCATGGCCCGAATGAGATTGGGATTTGAATTAAATGCTAAAATGAAGCCACGAGTGAGGTTGGGGAATCTGTAATATGAACATAGTGGCAATCAGCTAGAATGCGTTCATTCCTAAGTATAGCAGATATAAGCTATAAGGTTGGGTTCCTTTTAGCCTTCTGTGGAGTAGTGGTAGCGCCTTGACTTAGTAATCATAAGTCCTAGGTTCGAGTCCCGGTCGGGGTAAAAAAAATGATTCATGTTTTCACATATGTAATGTGCTTATTTGATAATTTCATTGCCCGAATGAGATTGGCATTTGAATTAAATGCTAAAATGAAGCCACGAGTGAGGTTGGGGAATCTGTAATATGAACATAGTGGCATTCAGTTAGAATGCGTTCATTCCTAAGTATAGCAGATATAAGCTATAAGGTTGGATTCCTTTTAACCTTCTGTGGTGTAGTGGTAGCGCCTTGACTTAGTAATCATAAGTCCTAGGTTCGAG
>JAXCGZ010019189.1:27500-32500 GCA_037179515.1 Halocaridina rubra
CCTATTCCTTAATCTGTTTGTATCATTCTCTGCAATCGTCTTAGAAAGCATCGTTGGAGAGTTTATCTGTAAAGTGATACAAGCACTGAATAAGAAGAAAGCAATGATTTTCCCAAATCACAAATCCAGCATGGAGACTTTTTATTCAAAGAACAGTTATTCACGAAATGCCCATGAATTTTATCATGCTATTTCTCCTTAGAATAGGATTTTGTGACTTTAACAAGAGACAGAATTATGTCTCTGGATTTGCTATAAAATTTCTCAATCTGTATGTATCATGCTCTGCAATTTGTCTTAAGAAACATCGTTCCAGAGATTATTTTTAATGTGATACAAGCGCACAAAAAGAGAGCAACGATTTTTCAAATTTCATAAATCCAGCATGGAGACTTTTTATGCAAATAACATTTATTCACGAAATGTGTGTGAATTTTATGATGCTAGTTATACTCAGAATAATATCTTGTGTCTCTAACAAGAGACAAGACTATGTTTCTAGATTTGCTGTCCTATTTCTTGATCTGTTTGTATCATCCTCTTCAATTCGTCTTAGCACAGAAAAAGAAGAAAGCATCAGCTTACAGAATGTAGCTTCGACCATGCATCTCTTTTGACTTACAAAATGGTCAGGAGCACACACTTAGCATCCTTTCAGACACTAATCTCACCATGGACGAAGTACTCGGCTGTTTGCAAGATCTCTTCAAGAATCTCAGGAACGAAGTCATTCGACATCGTAATCTACTTTGCTGTAAACGAACTGATGGTGAGTCCTTCAGTGACTTTTATGTCCACCTTGAAAACCTGACTCAAGAGTTAGACCTGTGTACCGGCGATCCATTACGTGTGCCGATACACAATTGAAGATGGTGATCCTGATGGGATTCCGAGATCAGGGCCTTGTACAGCGCTCTATCTCTCTTGATGCAGTCGCATCCCTCAACACATTCATCACATGCTGCAGGTAAATCAAGGCTGCTCCTGTAATTGTTTCAGCTATTCTCCTCTCTACAAATCACCTACATCCTGTTTCTGCATACAAGAGAGAACAACGATTGCAGAAGACGGCCTGCTTTCAGCAAATTCCTCAACCACAGTCTCACACTTGGTATTCATGCCATTCCCACGACAACTGACATGGCTTGGGAAGGTGCCCTGCTGCTAACGGCACCTGTACCAATTGTAGCCATAAGGGTCACTGGGCCAGGATTACTAGAAGCCCAGTCAAGGACGAGCAATGCTGCAATTGCAACAAGACTGGCCACTACGACAGATGTTGCAAGAAAAAGGACAAGGGTTGGGACAAGACTTCAGGCTCCAGTAGAGCTTCCCCTTCTCCCCTTAAGGTTCACTTCAACTGTCGTCACGTACAATGCATCGTTACCTGCAATACCATCAAAACAGTGGACAAGTCCTTACCTCCTACGGGAACCGAAAGAACCTTTCTGGAGCTCCAAGCCGCAGCAAGAGCGTAACCCAATTACATACGTCTCCTTACTTACATGTAACAGGAACCCCTTCTGTCTGATGATCACCCTAGGAAGCCTTTCTAGTCGGTCTCTGTCGATTTCTTCCAGGTTGCAGGGAAGCTATACCTGGTACTTGAGGACAGATTGTCTGGCTGGCCTGTGGTCATACCCTACGGACCTGAAACATTGGCTAGAAGAGTCATCAGAATGTTCTGCAGATATTTCCGAGAAGTTGATGTTCTCCTCTGCCTCAGGACCGATGGAGGCCCACCATTTAACAGTGCTGACTTCCAGAACTTCATTAAATGTTGGGGACGTTGACAATGTGATGTCCTTGCCCCACTATCCCCAACCAAATGGACATACCAAGGAGGCAATCAAGTTTTAAAGCACCTTATTTTGAAAATGGTGCCCAATAGAAACATCGACTGTAAGGACTTTGACAGAGGTCTCCTAGAGATGCAACACCTCCAACATCTGCAGGTCACTCTCTCGCCCAGGTGCTGTATGGCTGCCCCTACATTCCTGTGTCCTGTCCCACCCAGAGCCCTTCTCCAAAGAATGGCAAGCCCGAACCGAGGATTGTGACTGCCGAGCTGCCGCTTGTACTGAACAAGTCAAGCGCCAATAAGATTCCCGCATCCTTCCCCTTGCCAGGTTGACCGTCGGCCAGTGTGTCCGAATTCAAGACCCGATGTCACACCGTTTGGACAACGTCTGATTAGCTATGGGCTATGGTGGGTTCAGGGAGTACAAGGTTCATCTTCCTAGCGGACAAGTCTGATGGCAGAATTGCCGACATCTCAGTCCAGTGGCCTTTCTCAGTGTTGGACCTCTACCCCATGTCCCTGTATGCCCTTGCTCAGCAATGTAAAGTTCTGTAAATAATCCCTCCATTGTCCACGTCATTCACCTCGACTCATGGAAAAGAGAGGCCACTCATAATGATACTATGAGTGTGAAGTGGGAAGGAGCTGTGGATACATGAACATTAAGTGGTCTTTTAACAAGCTGGTTGGCCAATTACTTTCTCGGCTGTTAGCTCGCTTATTCTGCTGATTGCTGATTACTAGTTCGGTTGTTAGAACCTAAAAACAATATATGGTATTGTGAACAAGCCAGTTAGTGAACGGAGTGGTTAATGGTGAACAGGGAATGATAAGTTCGCTTCGTTTGTAATACAGTACTATATAATCATTTGTTTATCACTCATTGCCGTGCATCAGTCTCAGACCCTGTCAGTCGTTTATCAGCCACATACCCTGTTAGTTGTGTATCAGCTTCGTGGTCTGCTAGTCAAGCAATTCTAGTTTCTCTCACATTTACTCAGGTGTATAGTCTCTTGTAAATATATTTGTATATTCAGGTGTATAGTCTCTTGTAAATATATAATTATATATGTATATATTTTCTTGTAATAGACACTAAGGCCAGAACCGAGTGTTTCTTTCAAGAACCTATATCAACTATATATATATATATATATATATATATATATATATATATATATATATATATATATATATATATATATAAATATATAAATATATATATATATATATATATATATATATATATATATATATATATATATATATATATATATATATATATATATATATATATATATATATATATATATATATATATATATATATATATATATATATATATATATATATATATATATATATATATATATATATATATATATATATATATATATATATATATATATATATATATATATATATATATATATATATATATATATATATATATATATATATATATATATATATATATATATATATATATATATATATATATATATATATATATATATATATATATATATATATTTATATATCAAATAAGCACATTACATATGTGAAAACATGAATAATTTTTGTACCCCGACCGGGATTCGAACCTAGGACTTATGATTACTAAGTCAAGGCGCTACCACTACACCACAGAAGGTTAAAAGGAACCCAACCTTATAGCTTATATCTGCTATACTTGGGAATGAACGCATTCTAACTGAATGCCACTATGTTCATTTTACAGATTCCCCAACCTCACTCGTGGCTTCATTTTAGCATTTAATTCAATTCCCAATCTCATTCGGGCATGAAATATCAAATAAGCACATTACATATGTGAAAACATGAATAATTTTTGTACCCCGACCGGGATTCGAACCTAGGACTTATGATTACTAAGTCAAGGCGCTACCACTACACCACAGAAGGTTAAAAGGAACCCAACCTTATAGCTTATATCTGCTATACTTGGGAATGAACGCATTCTAACTGAATGCCACTATGTTCATTTTACAGATTCCCCAACCTCACTCGTGGCTTCATTTTAGCATTTAATTCAATTCCCAATCTCATTCGGGCATGAAATATCAAATAAGCACATTACATATGTGAAAACATGAATAATTTTTGTACCCCGACCGGGATTCGAACCTAGGACTTATGATTACTAAGTCAAGGCGCTACCACTACACCACAGAAGGTTAAAAGGAACCCAACCTTATAGCTTATATCTGCTATACTTGGGAATGAACGCATTCTAACTGAATGCCACTATGTTCATTTTACAGATTCCCCAACCTCACTCGTGGCTTCATTTTAGCATTTAATTCAATTCCCAATCTCATTCGGGCATGAAATATCAAATAAGCACATTACATATGTGAAAACATGAATAATTTTTGTACCCCGACCGGGATTCGAACCTAGGACTTATGATTACTAAGTCAAGGCGCTACCACTACACCACAGAAGGTTAAAAGGAACCCAACCTTATAGCTTATATCTGCTATACTTGGGAATGAACGCATTCTAACTGAATGCCACTATGTTCATTTTACAGATTCCCCAACCTCACTCGTGGCTTCATTTTAGCATTTAATTCAATTCCCAATCTCATTCGGGCATGAAATATCAAATAAGCACATTACATATGTGAAAACATGAATAATTTTTGTACCCCGACCGGGATTCGAACCTAGGACTTATGATTACTAAGTCAAGGCCCGAATGAGATTGGGAATTGAATTAAATGCTAAAATGAAGCCACGAGTGAGGTTGGGGAATCTGTAAAATGAACATAGTGGCATTCAGTTAGAATGCGTTCATTCCCAAGTATAGCAGATATAAGCTATAAGGTTGGGTTCCTTTTAACCTTCTGTGGTGTAGTGGTAGCGCCTTGACTTAGTAATCATAAGTCCTAGGTTCGAATCCCGGTCGGGGTACAAAAATTATTCATGTTTTCACATATGTAATGTGCTTATTTGATATTTCATGCCCGAATGAGATTGGGAATTGAATTAAATGCTAAAATGAAGCCACGAGTGAGGTTGGGGAATCTGTAAAATGAACATAGTGGCATTCAGTTAGAATGCGTTCATTCCCAAGTATAGCAGATATAAGCTATAAGGTTGGGTTCCTTTTAACCTTCTGTGGTGTAGTGGTAGCGCCTTGACTTAGTAATCATAAGTCCTAGGTTCGAATC
>JAXCGZ010019189.1:47500-62500 GCA_037179515.1 Halocaridina rubra
GTGACGTCTACAGCTTCACTAACAGGTACTTTAGCGTAGAGAGACGTGATGTCAAGGTTAACAATGAATGCATTGTCATCTAATCTTAAGTCTTTCACGTCATTGAACAATTCTTATGAATTCGACAATGAGTAATTGTTCACAGTGAGATGTTCTAGATGAGGTACGAGAAATTTTGATAAATTATAACTAAAAGTCTTGAATGATGAGAGTACAGGACGGAGGGGAATATTCACTTTATGCAGTTAGGTAATATAGACGTAATTCCTGGATTGGAGCCTGATGCATATATTGATCTGTATTGCTCATCTGATATGCATTTCTTTTGATATAGTTGTTTTAAAAACCTGCTAAGTTTATCCTCCAGTAACAAATTATTTTTCATTGCATTTACATTAGTAATTCTCTCAAATGTTGCAGTATCATTCAAATTTTCACCCATTTTATTCAAATAGCCCTCCTTGTTTAAAATAACCACTTCTCTGCCTTTATCTGGTTTGCAAATTATATGTTTTTGTCTTGTCTAAGTCGCTTTAGTAACAAGCGACTGTTACTCAAGCGACTTAGACAATACAAAAATATTATAATTTGCAAACCAGATAAAGGCAGAGAAGTGGTTATTTTAAACAAGGAGGACTATTTGAATAAAATGGGTGAAATTTTGAATGATACTGCAACATTTGAGAAAATTACTACTGTAAATGCAATGAAAAATAATTTGTTACTGGAGGATAAACATGACAGGTTTTTAAAACAAATATATCAAAAGACATGCATATCAGATGAGGAATACAGATCAATATATGCATCAGGCTCCAGTCCAGGAATTATGTATGGATTACCAAAACTGCACAAAGTGAATATTCTCCTCTGTCCTTAACTCTCATCAGTCAAGACTTTTAATTATAATTTATCAAAATTTCTCGTACCTCATCTAGAACATCTCAATATGAACAAGTACTCATTGTCGAATTCATATGAATTTTTCAATGACGTGAAAGACTTAAGATTAGATGACAATGCATTCATTGTTAACCTTGACATCACGTCTCTCTACACTAATGTACCTGTTAGTGAAGCTGTAGACGTCGCTACCAATCTGATGTATGAGAATGATAATAGTTTTCGGGGCATGGACCGTTTGTTGTTCAAGAAAATACTTCTTGTTCAATAACATTTACTACAAACAAACTAACGGATTGGCAATGGGATGTCCATTATCTGCTACATTATATAACATATTTTTATGTTTTCATGATACATCTTGGTTAAATGATTGCCCTGAAGAGTTCAAACCAACTTTTTTTAAAAGATACGTTGATGATACGTTTGTGATCTTTAGAAAACAAGAACATGCCCAAAAGTGTTTTAACTATATGAACAACAAGCACAATAAAATAAAGTTTACATATGGAGGTAGAGAATGATAATAAAATTTCGTTTCTAGATATGCTAATTATGAGACAAAATAACAAATTAGATATAAGCATTTACAGATAACCATCATTTTCTGGACTTGGCGTAAATTTCATAAGCTGTTGCTACGAAAATATTAAACATAACTCATTTTGTACATTGTTGTATAGAGCATATAGATTATCATCTACTTATATTAATTTTCACAGTGAAATAGATTTCCTACTTGGTTTCTTTGTTGCAAATGGATATCCACCCAACATATTTTATAAACATCTTATAAATTTTCTTAATAAGATTTTCTGCCCCAAGCTTGTAAAAGAGGGTCCTAAAAAGATGCAGATGTATATAAAATTGCCCTACTTTAATGATAATTTAAACCATTACCTAAAAAAGCAATTAACTACAATAACTTACAGATACTACCCTCATATTAAACCATTCATTTTATTTCATATCATCCATAAACTTAAAAATGATGTAATCCATAAGGACAAGTTACCTGACTCGTTTTGTTCGATGGTAGTTTACCAGTTTAACTGCCCCAAATGCCAACTAGCCTATGTTGGCTCATATAAGAAATGTGTATTGGTTAGATACCACGAACACCTCGGGTCATCTTGTCGTACTGGAAAACCATTGTCAGCTCCAGTAAACTCAAGCATTCGAGAACACTGTACTAATGTCTGTAAGTGCAATTTCAGTATAAATAATTTCAAAATTATATACAGAGGAAAAAGCGAAAATGAAATCAGGATAGCACAGTCATTATTTATTTCAAAATCTAATCCTATATTAAACAAAGATGGCTCATGTTGCCCTCTCAGAATTTTGTAAAACAAATTTTATTAGTGTGAAAGTGTTTCTTTTTAATTCTACATACATTTTGATAATTGTAAATTTCATTAATTTGTGTGAATGTGCTGTATATATATATTTTACTTTTTTACAACTATAATTTTGTTTAATTAGAGTAACTGCTCAAGTATATATTCTTTTTCACTCTTTCATAGGTACATGATTATGAACACAGTGGATGTTTGAAACGTTGTGTTGTGATGTATTATAAGGAGATTAAATAAATTAAATATGTTCTACGATGTTTGCTTGGACCGTTCTTGCCCTTCAGTTTATTATAAGACTAAGATTTCCCAGAGACAAACGGATATCAGATATAAGAATAATAATAATGATAATAATAATAATAATAGTAATAATAATAGTAATTATAATAATAATAATAATAATAATAATAATAATAATAATAATAATAATAATAATAATAGTAATAAAATAATAATAATAATAATAATAATAATAATAATAATAATAATAATAATAATAATAATAATAATAATAATAGTAATAAAATAATAATAATAATAATAATAATAATAATAATAATAATAATAATAATAATAATAATAATAATAATAATAATAATAATAATAATGATGCTGTTGTTGTTGCTTGCTGTTTTATGTCACTCTTAATCCCCAATCAAAAAGGTGTTGACACCGGCGAAAGAGCAAGGGATTTAAGGCGCGAACACGGGTTTTTCACTTTCCAAGTCGAACGGGAAGTGAGAAACCAGTTTACAATTATAATGTTTTCACCCCTAACGTTATCTTTTTTTTTTATATGAGTGTGACACCGGGACAAGCAAAAGCTGCCCTAATCAATAAAGGCCCGAGCTCGACAAAACTCCAAGTCGAAGGAAGAGAGAGAGGTTAAGGACAAGGCAGAGATGAGGTAATGTCACACAAAGAAAACGACAGACAGAAAACAACAGTCAAAGTACAGTGGACCCAGAGATATGGAGGACTAGGCCTGAGATGACGATATATCCGCTTTTTAAAGGATGATAGGGCATAAGACTTAGGATAGACAGAAGGAGGAAGAGAGTTCCAGAGTCTGGAGTTGACGGGAAGAAGCAGTCATTGCACTGACCAATCCGTGAGCTACAAATCTCCACACGGTGCCTGTGAGATGAGGTTGCTTGACGAGTGTTTACGCGACCTCGGCATTGGGGGAGGGATGCATCTCGCCAACTCATCAGTGATGGAAGTAGTAGTGATAGGAAAGAGAAAGGGACGATACCTTACGGCAAAGAGAGAGTAAATTTCGTTAATTTCCAAGACAATAGGGTTATTAGGAGGAGAAAAAGATAAAGAGAGCCAGAAACCCTGTCTTGGAGGCATTGAATGTAACTAAATTTTGAGTACCCTACTCAGATACCCTCTGCAAATCGGAGTTGAGAGTAGAAGAAAAAGTGATACTAGACTGATTACAAGTAGCAGATAAAGGTTGTGAAGAAAAGGCAGAGGAAAATTGAAGGGTAGAATCATCAGCAAAGGCATGAAGAAAAGAGGAACATGGAGATTGTAGAAGATCATTGATGAAGACAAGAAGCAGAGTAGGTGAAATATCAGAGAACTGTGGAACACCACTGGTAACAGAGAAAGGGCTAGATGTCGCACCATCAACAACTACAGATATAAAACCGTCAGAAAGAAAACTGGAAATCAGAGAACAGAAAGAACGGGTAAAGCCATAGACAGGGAGTTTGGCCAACAGAGCCTTATGCCAGACTCTGTCAAAAGTCCTAGAGATATCAAGAGCCACGACAAAGGATTCCCCATAGTTCCTCAGAGAAGATGACCATACATGAGTAAGATAGGACAGGAGGTCACCAGTGGATATTGGCTTGCGGAAATCGTACTGGTGATCGGAGTAAAATGAGTTAGATTCAAAGCAAATCAAGAAGTGAGCATTGAGCAAAGTTTTGAAAAATTTAACAATAAAGGAGGTTAGGGCAATAGGTCGGTAGTTTGAAGGAATAGAGCGGTCACCCTTCTTAGGACCAGGTTGAACTAGAGCATGCTTCCAAGATGAAGGATAGATACTGGTTGACAGAATAAGGCAAAAAAGAAAGCAAAGCATGTTAGTCAGTTCATCTGCAAACTCCTTAGGGAACCTTGCAGGGATACCATCGGGACCAGATGTCTTGTTCGTCTTTAGCGAGCAAAGAACCTTATGAACTTTGCGTGAAGAAAGGATAAGGGAGGGCATAGTGTTAGAGAGGGGTAAATATTGAGGTACAGGTACTCTGAAATCATTTATTGAAGAGTTGGTAGAAAAATGAGAGCCATAGTGAGTGGCTTTGTCAGTGGGAGAGTAAGCTATAGAACCATCAGAATGAATGAGAGGGGGGAAAGTTTGAGTTACAGAAGTTTTTGGAGAGGTTTTTGGCTAAGGACCATAAGCATTTGTCAGTGGGAGAAGAGTAAAGGTCATCAACTTTCCTTCTTATATAGGAGCCTTAGACCTTCGAAGCTGAGCAGTACAGTGATTCCTAGCTACAATAAAAGCAGAGCGAGGTAAATTGGAAGCAGAGGCTTGGTAAGATCAGAGTGACCGATTCCTTGTCTACCAAGAGCGGAAAGCACAAAATAAGAGTAGTTTGAAGGGTTAGAAGTAAAAAACAGGTCAAGAGTGCTTGCTGCATGTTTGTGACGATCAGAAACACGAGTAGGATGTTTGATAATTTGCTCCATATCATTAGTAATAGAATAAGCAAGGGCCTCACTTCCTCCTACTTCAGTGTGAGAAGAATTAAGCCAATCACTGTGGTGTACATTGAAGTCTCCAATGTAGAGAACTTCGGCATGTGAGTGAGAAGATAGCAAGAACTCATGGCATAAGGACAGATATTCAAAGAAAGACACAAACTTGGTGGAGTTTGGAGAACAGTAACGGAAGCAAAGGAAAATAATGGTAGTGGAGAGATTGATTTTTAGCCAGAGAACATCAGAGTCAGCAGATTCAAGGTCCATGAGCTTCGCAACAGGAGTGTTAGTGTTGCAGTAGGCACAGACCCCAGCTTTGGAACGAAAACGAGTAAACAGATTATAGTGAGAGATTTGAAAAGGGTCAGTGGAAGCATGTATAGACAGCTGGGTTTCAGATAGGAGGAAGAGGTTAGGGAGGAAAGTCCCCAAATGCTGTTCCACAGACGAAAGATTAGAGTTCAGCCCACGAATGTTAGAATAGTGAAGAGTGAAAGAAGCAGATCTATTGGGAGGTGCAAGAATGAGGGCAAAACCATTACTACAACAATGCGTTTCTGCCCTCAAGCCAATAGTGGAGTCAACACGGTCCCCGGAGATTCTTTGCACCCCTGTATCCAACAGCTGTAGCAGATGTTGGATAGCTAGGTCACAATGATGGCAGAAGAAGAGGCATTGTTACTTAATCTTATACCTTCCAATATTCACTTCTTCTTCAGGGTGCTTTGCAGTAAGAAAAAGTAGGTGGGAAGCTACAGTCGAGTTGCTTACATATATCCATGCATACATACGTATGTATGTACGTATGTACGTGCAAGCATGCGTACATACATGCATACATTCATACATACATATATACATATATACATGCAAACTTGCATACATACAGATAATAGTGTGTATCTACACAGACATGTTCCCACCTAAATATTGAATTCTGTACATAAAGTGGAAGGGAGAGAGAGAGAGAGAGAGAGAGAGAGAGAGAGAGAGGAGAGAGAGAGAGAGAGAGAGAGAGAGAGAGAGAGAGAGAGAGAGAGAGAGAGAGAGAGAGAGAGAGAGAGAGAGAGAGAGCCCACATCCAATATGTCCTAGTCATAGAATGGTAAAACTGTGTGTGTAATTACCTAAATATTCTGACGGGAAAGAACTCTATGCTCATAGCTTCCCGTCTCCCGGTCTTTGTTGTTGTTGTTTGAGGTTAAAGCCAACCTTGTGTTGGCACGGGCCCTTGTTCAAAGAACGGCCCGTAGGTTAGAGGTTATACCTCTTGGTTTGTTTTATCACCTTGGTGGTTCGAAAGTTTCCAAGGTGGTGAGATGTGTGTCTATGTTGTCAAGTATTTCCTTAACAATTTTCGCTGCATGAACTGTCGCATTGGTGTGTTGTGGTTCCATGTTTAATCCGTTCCTTAAGCTGTTTGTCTTTGGACATTCTAAAAGATAATGCAGCAGGGCCTTATCAGTTATCATTTGACAGTGTGCACACTCTTTTCTGGGGTTCTCAATGATTTCCCAGCAGCATTTGTAGCCTAGCCTGAGTCTAGCTATCATGACAGCCAGACTCCTTGGGGTGTATTTGGATACCGGTGGGGGCTCTAGCTTTGTTGCTTCCCTGTACCACGTGGCAGAGTAGGAGCTTCTGTTGACCCAGTAGTTGTGGTTTTCCTGCTTTGATCTCTGTAGTGCCTGCTTGGTTTTTGATTTGTATTGTTGAAGACTGGGTTGTATAGATTGCTGTATGCCGTGGCATAAGACGGCATCCTTGGCAAGTTGATCAGCCTTGTCATTTCCAGGGATGTTGATATGGCTGGGTATCCAGTTGATGGTTACTGGTCTTCCTTGTTCTTGATGTTGCACTAGCAGTGCTTGGACCGTGCTGATTAGGTTGATGTTTTCTTTGAACTTCTGCTGCTGTAGTGCTTGGACAGAGGAGAGTGAGTCGGTGTGTATCGTAACAGGTCCTTGTCCTTTTTCAATTGAGTTGTGCAGAGCCATTTTGATGGCAAATAACTCAGTTTGCAGAGTGGAGCAGGAGTCTGAAAGTCTCCAGGAGGCTGTAAAATTCTCCGAGTAGACTGCCGCTCCAGTTGCAGGGATACCAGCATTGACAGTACCATCTGTGTAATAGGAGACGCCTTCTGCTTGGTTGGTTTCAGCGATGGCAGCTAGAGCTGCTTCATGCAGTTGTATCTTTGAACAAGCTTTCTTACTATCAGGAAGACTAGTAGTGTTGAATTTTGCAGGGTGTGCTCTCCATGGGACTAGCGGCTTGTAGTTGGTGCAGGGCTTGTCTAAGTTTATTCTTGTCAGTTCAGATGCCATGTTGCATTTGTGAATACTTTTCAGAAGGTGGCCGGCATAGCTGTTTGGGATAGGGAGGTCAGGATGTTTGTTGAGGGCATCTTTCAGCCTTGTTTGCGTGTGGGATTTCCTTTCGGATAGCAGAGCCTTTGTTATGGAGTTGGTGTTGGAAACGTTTATCCAGCTAATTAAGGGAGGTAGATTTGTTTCCATTTGTAGGTTGCATATCCTGGTCCACATAGGAGCCCCCAGCATGTAACGCATGGCGTTGTTCTGGATCACTTCAATGGTGGAGATTTGTTGTGCATTGAGGTTGGCTAGGGTTGGGGCGCTGTAGGTAATCAGGGATCTAATGGTGGCTGTATAAAATTTCCTTAGGACCTGAATACCTGCTCCTTCTTGGAGAGATGTCATATATCTCATAGGGGTTAGTCTGCTGTGAGCTCTTTCTCTGAGATATGTGATCTGAGGTTTGAAGGTGAGATGCCTGTCTATGTAAACTCCTAGATACATGAATGTATCCACCCACTCTATGTTTCCATCTCCCGGTCGGTTCCATTTTTGTACTCAGCGATGCTTATCATACTTGACCTTATAGTTATGAATTGCTTTAGCATTAACTACCTCCTCACTTAGCGAATTCCAATCAACAACTATTCTTATACAAAAAAAAGTACTTCATTTCCTTCTTCAATGAATTTTTCTTACGAAGCTTCAAGCTATGATCTCTTTTTCAAGAAACCACCCCTATCAAACTGTCGATCCCTATCCACTCTGTCAAAACTATGAAGGAATTTAAACACTGTCTTCATATCCCCTCATGCTTCTAGCTTCGAATGATAGCAAATATATTTCCCTCAGCCTCTCATAACTGAGACTGCCTATTTCTGGCACCACTTTCTCATCATGTCTTTGAACTTTTTCCAGCTTCTTTATATTCTTTTTTAGAGTGTGGATTCCAAAAGGGTGCTGCATATTCAAGATATGGCATAACAAATGTTACTTGAATATTTCTGAACATTTCCTTCTTCATATTCTAAAGTCTACCCTTATATTTGCTGAAAAAGCATATAGTCTTTACCATGCCATTTATTTGAATTTCCAGAGACAAATCTGCTTATATGTTTACTCCTGGATCTTTTTCATTCTCTGTCTTCTGAAGTTTTGCACCTGTCCAAGCTTGAACCTTTATGCATTTGTACACATCCTCATTACATTACATTCCGAAGCATTGAATTTCATTATCCATTTTTCTAACCACTCATGCAGACTATTTAGGTCTTCCTAAAGTTCTCTACCATTGTTCTAGTATTTTACTTTCTTAACAGTCTTTGCATTATCTGCAAACATATTAAAAATTAATTTATAGACTTTGGTAAGTCAATTACTTATACAAGGAACTTTTAAAAGTGGCCCTAAAACTGAATTCTGTGGAAACCCACTACTAACCCTTCTCCAGTCAGATACTGAGAGTCTTACTCTAACCCTTTGTTCCCTTCCTTCTGAGTAAGTTTTTATCCAATTCCAAGACATTTCCACCTATTTTTGCCATTACTTGCAGCTTTTTGATAAGTTTCCAATGTGGAACTGCATCAAATGCCTTCTGAAAATCTAAGAATATGCAATTCACCCAGCCCTCTCTTTCTTGGAAGATCTGTCTTACCTACTCATAAAATTCAAATAAGTTCGTTACAATTGATTTGCCTATTCTGAAGCCATGTTGTCTCACTGTCAAAAAGTTGAAGGCTTCCAAGAGAAGAGAGATGTGTTTTCTTTGTAGTGTCTATATAACTATGCAAACTATGCAGGCCATCTTTTACAGTTGTATGTCTCCTACTCTTTTTGAAGAGAGGTACCACGTCCGCTTGGGATGCCTGCACATGGGACAGTTTTAGTGAAAAGTGGTTGCCCATTAAGTGACCAACCACTAAAAAAAAATATTGAACACGTGTGTTTACATGGAAGACGGCAGACGAGCCACAAAAATTGGACGGCACTAATCAGCTTAAAGAGCTGCAGGCACCCTTGTTCACAGCATCTTGGACGCTTCCATGATTACAGTGCCTTTTCATATATGATATATACAGCCACTGATATTGGTTTAGCGTGTTGATATATGAAGAGTAAGTGGCCCTTTAACAAGATGGTTGGCTAATCACGTACTCGGCTGTTAACTAGTACATTTTACCGATAGCTGACGACCAATTCGGCTGTTAGAGCCCTAGAACAATATATGGTATTGCTGCAGTCAGGGAACGAGGTGGTTTGAGGCATAACAGCCTGTTGGATTCATTACTTCAAGCTTATTTCCATAACTAATGTAGGCAGTCACATATCAACCTTGGACCCTGTCATTCACATATCAGCCTTGGACCCTGTTAGTCGTGTATTAGCCTCTTGGATTGTTGGTTACGTAAGTCTAGTGCCTCTCCCCTTAGCCCAGGTGTAAAGTCTCATGTGCATTGTCTCTTGTAAATATATATGTATAGTCTCTTGTAAATATACATGTATATATTCTCTCGTTATAGACTTTATGGCCAGAACCAAGTGTTTACTTAAAGAACCTATATCAACATGGTGCAGTGAGTAGGATAGTGATCATTTCTCAGGTTCTCTGTGATATATCAACATGGCACAGTGAGTAGGATAATGAACATTTCTCAGGTCCTGTTCACTATATAAACATGGCACAGTGAGTTTTTCAAGTTCTGTGTGCCTTATAGTGTGAAAGGAACTAAGTGTGCAAATTTTTTCAGGTTATGTCTGCCATATAAATGAGACAAACTTTGTGCAAGCAGCCTATTCATCCGGGTTAGTGAAAACCCCCTGTAACGCTTCGCTTTTGGATTAACGTGCAGTAAAAGATGCTTTAGCGGAGTGTATAGTGCTCAATGAGTGTAATATAGTCAGTACAGTGCATCCCCCCCAGTAGTGCTTTGCGCCTAACTCACATACTGTTCACTCATTTCCACTACTTTTTACCCAGGAATCTGTTTTATATTCCTTATATTCCTACCTTTTTCTACTGCACAATGGCTGATTCTTCGTTCTGCCCATCCTGGAGACTCCCCACATGCCCTGGATGAATTGCACAACTTCCTCACCGCTTTGTATGAGGAATATAAGCAAGGGGATAATAGTGGTTATATCCTTCAGCTTCTGAAGTTTCTACAAGAGTCTGAGCAACATCTACTTTAATAGGACGAGCTTCATAGGAGAGCTGAAGACTTACAATGCCGGGAAGAAAATGAAAGACTTACGGCACTCCTACAGACAATGTCACACATGTGGATTGGCACAGCTACCTCGCCAACAGCTGCTCTGCTTACACGAGCAGTACATAACCATACAACAATCCCAACAAACTTGTCTGTTAGTGTCAATTCTCAATATACATCAGTACCTCTTGCAACTCCTCCTACAACTCGAAGCCCTCTTGTTCATCCATCTGCCACACCTGTTTTCATGGCTATACCCGCGGCTGCTCCTCCTCCTTCAAGCAAACCAGTGCCACAGAGTACACCCTCTCTATAAGCTGATTCAACGTTTCAAATTTTTCGCCAGTGGCGTCAGAGGTGGCACAACTTTGCTGTCATGATAGAATTTCAGATATTGTCACGAGAGAAACAGCTCATACAGCTTCGCATGTGCATCTCCTCTGACTTACAAAAAGTTCTGGAGCACACACTTGGCATCCCTCCAGACATTTCTCTCACTGTGGACAAAGTACTAGGCTGGTTGAAAGATCAATTCAAGGATCTCGTGAACGAAGCCATTCGGCATCGTGACCTACTTTGCTGTAAACATTCTGATGGTGAGTCCTTCAGTGACTTTTATGTCCGCCTCAGACACTTGGCTGAAAAGGTAGACCTGTGCTTTGGTGATCTCATTACGTGTGCTGAGACACAATTGAAGATGGTGATTCTGATGTGACTTCGAGATCAGGACCTTGTACAGCGCCTTATCTCTCTCGACGCAGATGCATGCCTCCACACATTCGTCACATGCTGTAGGTCATTTGAGGGTGCTCGTGCAATTGCCTCTGCTATTCACACCTCACCAAACCAACTACGTGCCATTCCTGCATACAAAAAGGAGCAGCGACAGAGAAGACGGCCACCTCTCAACGGATTCCACCGACGCAATATCCCTCCAGTTCTTCTTGCCAGTCCTGCAACCACTGACGGCACCTGTACCAACAGTGGCAGTAAGGATCACTGGGCCAGGACTCCTATATGCCCAGCCAAGAATGTGCAATACTGCAATTGCAATAAGACTGGCCACTATGGCATATGTTGTAAGAAATAGGCCAAGGGTTGAGGCAGCTCTTCAGAGTCAGGTAGAGCTCCCCCTTCTCCCCACAAGAAACACAGCAACTGTCATCATGAACGATGCATTGTTACATTCAACACCATCACCACAGTGCACAAGTCATCACCTTCTACGAAAGCTGACAGGACCCTTCAGGAGCCTAGCCAGCAACAGGAACCCCTCTTATCTGACAACCACCCTACAAGGCCTTTCGAGTCTGTCTCTTGGACTATTGGCCCTGCAAGTCTAGTGCCTCTCCCGTTAGCCCAGGTGTAAAGTCTCTTGTGCATAGTCTCTTGTAAATATATATGTATAGTCTCTTGTATATAAACAGGTATATTTCTCTCGTTATAAATTCAAAGGCCTAAACCAAGTATTTCCTTAAAAAACCTATATCAACATAGCATATTTCTTAAGAATGTAAAGAGATATGTCATCAGGACCCGTTGCTGCATGGGCATCTACTCCATCAACGCTCTACATGCCTCCATAGCTGAGGGGCTCAGAGGGGGTGGATTTTTTCTACTGTAAATACTGACAAACTTCTTGCTCATTTCTTCGTAGATCTCTTCATCCATCTCAGTAATGCTTCCATATGCCCTCTTTAAATTTGAAACCTATTCTTTGACCTTTAGATTCCTCTGACAAAGGTGTGCGTGTGTGTGTGTGTGTATATATATGTGTGTGTGTGTGTGTGTGTGTGCGTGTGTGTGTGTGTATGTGTGTGATAGATAGATTGATAGATAGATAGATAGATAGATAGACAGATAGACAGATAGATAGATAGATAGATAGATAGATAGGTAGATATATATATATATATATATATATATATATATATATATATATATATATATATATATATATATATATATATATATATATATATATATATATATATAGAGAGAGAGAGAGAGAGAGAGAGAGAGAGAGAGAGAGAGAGAGAGAGAGAGAGAGAGAGAGAGAGAGAGAGAGAGAGAGAGAGAGAGAGAGAGAGAGAGAGAATATCAACATCCAATGTATGGTGAACTTTAAATGACAGATGTGTGTGCATGTGTGTGATTACCTAATTGTGATTACCTAATTGTGTTTACGGGAAAGAGCCCAAAGCTCGTATCTTCCCGTCTCCTCATCGGTTCCATTTTATACTTAGTGATACTTATCATACCTGTCCTTAAAACTATGGATTGAGATAGCATTAACTACCTCCTCGCTTAGCGAATTCCAATTATCAACTACTCTTACACTGAAAAAGTATTTCCTTACATCCTGCAAACAAGTTTTCTTACGAAGCTTCAAACTATGACCTCTAGTTCTAGAGCCAGCCATATCAAACTATCGATCCCTATCCACTCTATCATAACCATGAAGGAATTTAAAGACTGTCACCATATCCCCCCTCACTCTTCTAGCTTCGAGTGATGGTAAGTCTAATTCCCTCAGCCTCTCATCATAACTGAGATTGCGTATTTCTGGCACCAGTTTCGTGGCATGTCTTTGACCTTTTTCAAGCTTAGCTATGTGCTTTTTCAAGTGCGGATTCCAAAAGGGGGCTGCATATTCGAGTTTTGGCCTCACATAGGTTACATAAATATTTCTGAACATTTCCTTGTCCATGTGCCTGAGGGCTACCCTTACATTTGATAAGAATGCATATGCTGCCCTTACTATGCCATTTATATGTATTTCTGGAGACAAATCTGCCAGTATGTTTACTCCTAGATCTCTCTCATTTTCTGTCTCTTGAAGTTGTACTCCAGCCACCGAGTAGTCAAGCTTGGGCCTTCTTGCACTTGTAACCATTCTCATTACCTTACATTTTGAAGTATTGAATTTCATTAGCCACTTTTCTGACCACTCATGCAGATTATTTAGATCCTCCTGAAGTTCTCTACCATTGTTCTCGTTTTTTACTTTCTTCACAATCTTTGCATCATCTGCAAACATATTCATGAATGAATTTACAGACTCTGGAAGGTCATTTACATATACAAGGAACAAAAGTGGCCCTAAAACTAAACCCTGTGGAACTCCACTACTAACTCTTCTCCATTCAGACACTGAGTGTCTTACTCTAACCCTCTGTTCCCTTCCTTCTAAGTAAGTTTTTATCCATTCCAAAACATTTCCACCTATTCTAGTCATTGATTGCAGCTTCCTAATAAGTCTCCCATGTGGAACAGTGTCAAACGCTTTCTGGAAGTCTAGGAATATGCAATCTGCCCAGCCCTCTCTTTCCTGTAAGATTTGGCTTACCTCATCATAATATTCTAATAAGTTTGTTACTGTTGATCTACCTTCTCTGAAGCCATGTTGCCTCACTGACAAAAAGTTGAAGGATTCCAAGTGAAGAGAGATATGTTTCCTTAGTAGTTTCTCCATAACTTTGCAAACTATGCTGGTCAAGGAAACTGGTCTATAGTTCAGAGCCGTATCCCTCCTTCCCTTTTTGAAGATAGGTATCACATTTGCTTGTTTCCAGCATCTTGGAATCTGCCCCGACTCCAGTGACTCCTTAAATATGATACTTAGTGCCACCGATATTGTGTTTGCGCATTTTTTAAGCACATGAGGGGATATGTCATTGGGACCTGTAGCTTTATGAACATCTAAATCCATCAGCGCTTTGCATACCTCTGTGGCTGTAAGGTTGATGTTCTCTAATACCGGCCCCTGAGCTTCTATCACTGCAATCTGAGGGGGTGGGGTATTTTCTACTGTAAATACTGACTGAAACTCTTTATTCAATTCCTTGCAGATCTCTTCATCCGTCTCAGTGATGCTTCCATCCGCTCTCTTTAGCCTTAAAACCTGTTCTTTTACCTTCAGTTTTCCTTTGATAAAGCTGTGGAAAAGCTTGGGATTTTCTTTAGCCTTCCTGGTGATGTCCCTCTCATAGTCTCTCTCTGCCTCTCTCCTTTTACTTAGGTAGTCATTTCTTGCTCTTTTGTAGGTTTGCCAGGCATTTATGTTTTTTCTCCTCCTATACCTTTTCCAGCATTTGTCTCTCCACTCCTTAGCTCTTTTACACCCATTATCGAACCATTTCTCTCTGGCATGAATTACACCTACTTTGGTGACAGGTATGCAGCAATCTACTATCTTCCCATATTTCTCACAAAAGATGTCATACATTTCTTGTACAGATTTGTTGTAAAATAAGGTTCTCCAGTCAATAACTGCAAAAAGCTCATTCATTTTGATGTAATCTCCTTTCCGAAAGTTCCTCCTCATGTCCTCAGTGCCTCTACTCTCAGGAAGAATATCTTCAATGATATACTCCATCAACAACACACAGTGGTCACTCTTTCCAATTGGTGGTTCATACTCAATTTTTTCAATATCCAACACATTATCTGTGAACACTAGATCAAGTAGTGATGGCTCATCCCCACCCTGGC